>VYZQ01014958.1:16978-74486 GCA_013400655.1 Mystacornis crossleyi | reverse complement strand
GGATATTTGGTCTGACCTGGTAAAAACCTGTATCTTGTTAAAGAAAAAATGAAAGTAAGCTCTATGCGACTTTGTGGAAGAAATGGCGCTGGCACGTGAGCTCAAGAGGCAATTCAAGGCTCTGGAGGTGGCCTTGATGAAAGCATGATCCAGCAGAAAGGTAGGACACAAAGTACTCATGACTGTCCTTAGAACTTTCACCCGAACCCAGCAGCTAAGCTTTGAGGAGTCCCGTGCTGGAGTGGAGTCCAAAACTGAAATTCCTTAGGGAATATGGCTTTGCTATNGATGGGCAGAAGTGGAATTGCATCTGTGGCATTGGTGTCCTGCCTGCACACGTAGAAAAAACAATTTAGTTCTATCCTGAGATGTGTATGTAAACCAGTGTGATTGTGTGGGAATGTGTCTCCCCTCGGGAAGCTGCAGATTTCCAGTGTGGTCAAAGGGTCACATTGACAAAAGCATTGAGGTGTCTGATTCCATTTACTTCAATGGGGTCTCAGTACCCTTGTGGCTCTAAGCTTCAGTAAAAGCTCATAAAAAAGGGAGTGTAGTTACAAAAAACTGTCAAAATTGTACTAAGATGAGAAGGCTAAAAAGTAAAATTTCTGGTTTATTTACCAATGCAAATGGAGTTAGCAATGCCAAAGAACTGCGCAATAACACATGTAATTTTTATTCTGTATTTTCAGCTGTTTCTGCTGAAGCAGTGTAGCTGCTTTCTCCCCTCCTCCCTGGTATATTGTTGCTTTCCAGCTGCTATTTGATCTTTTCCAGTCTTGAAATTATTCCTTATACAACCTCAGCCCCGTGTAGCATTTCGGCAGGGCTATTGTTCTTCTGTCCACTGCCTGTAGATAAGCTTTTACTGCTAAACAGCTTCTTTATAAACCCCAGTGAAACTTTCTCTCCTGCTTTTGTTTGCATTGAGAACAAGACCAAAGGTTGAGGAGAGTTTTAAGTCCTGAGGTGTGCGGAGCCTCCCCATCCCTCCCTGTGTTTCAGCGTTAGTTACTGCTCCTTTACCTGTTTTGCTTTGCCAGCCAGGATGGGGCACACCCTCACACAGCACAATACAAACCCTTTTAATTAAGAGCTATTCAAGCTCTTTTTTTAAATATTTGCTTCAGCAAATGCTATGTCAAGCAGCAGTCATACAACACCTTTCTAAACCCTTTAATCCAGAGCAGAAACCAGCAGTACAATTTTAACTTGTTTTTGGGTCTGAACCATGACTGGAATGGTTCTCAGGGCTTATTCCCAAGGCTAGGGAAAGGTCAGTTGCCAAGGCTTTGCTGATCCTTTATGGCATTTGTGTGCTCTATACCAGTTTCTACAAGTGATACTAAAAATGTACCTGCTATTAGGTAAGAGGCAAAAATGGCAGCACAAATTTGGCTTCTTGAGATTGGTAACTTCTGCATGGAAATTCCTGGTGTGCACTAGCAAGTGGGATATTTTCAGGTTGTATGTGACACCCAGCCTTTGGTATCTGCACATAAGATGCCACCTGCCAGTATGTGTGAAGGATTTGCTTTTAGACATGGACCTGTGCAAATCAGCATGCAGGAAACATTTTGAAAATATTGTCCTTCCCATCTTGCTTGGGAATTGGGGCATCCCTGCATGCCCCATGTGATTCCTCAGTGGCACTGGGCCTGAGGAGGTTGAGTCTACCACATGTCTCCTAAAGCACCTTGGCAGTGCCTTGAGAGGAAAGAGAACTTGCTCAACCAACAAAATGGGAGGTAGAAGCTGCTACCAGCAGAGTTAATGCCACAGGGATCCTGGAGAAGTGCCTCTTCATCTTCTTTGCCAAGTCAAAGCTACTTGTGGGAGCTGTGTTGCTGCTGCCTATTGCTGTGACAGCTTTACCAGCTGCTTTCATCTGCCTTTAAGCAGCATGGCAATATCATTTGGAAATGTTCGACAGATTTGAGAAGGGGTGTGGTTCACTGAAGGTTTGACTAAGAAAAGAACTTGGGGAAAAGTCATTTTTAGGTGATAAAACAGAGCTAAATTTATGGGGAGGGATTCTCTTGTCTAAGGCCTTATCTGTTGATGTACACAACCATTAAATTCTTGTGAATATGAGTGGCAGGATCTTATCTGAAGATGCAGCTGACTATGGGGGGTGGATCTAGGTGTCTTTACACTCCAGTAGAAAGTGGGATGTGTGTGCTCTGAAGGACTTTAAACCTGAGGCTCTTCATCCTTTCCAATGGATGAGATCCCGACATGTAGAGAATGTGCAAACTTTTCACTCCTATGATTGGTTTTGAAGAAAGGCACATTGGCAGTCCTCTTTTTAAGCTTACGGCAATGTATCACCCCTGTGCCATTTTAATCAGTCTTCCTTACAGCTGCTCTGTTACCCTGTGCTGTTAATCTTCCCCCTGAACCTGCCCAGAGGCTGGTAAAAATATGCCTGAAGATGAAGATGCCTTGTGGTATCAGGTAGTTAGAGAAACCTGCCCATCCAATAGACGGGCAAGATTTATGGCCCCAGGTATCTCTTGTGACAGAGGTAGGTCCGAGTCCCCTCAGGCATGACAGAAACATAATTGAGGGAGCCACCTTCCTTCTAAGTGCTTTAAATGTCAGGTTAGGTATCTCCGTGCTGTTGATGGGACTCAAAAACTATTAGGCAAATTCCAGTACAATGATGGGGTTATAACCCCCCAATGGGAATTTCTCGAACAGACAGTGTTGATGTCTTGTCAGAAGTGGGAGAGCGTAGCAGAAGAGTCATCCCATGTTCATCCTATTCAGGAGATGAGAAGGGAATATTTGCTGTTACTGTCACTGTCAGAAGGTGCTGGATTAGATGGATATTTGGTCTGACCTGGTAAAAACCTGTATCTTGTTAAAGAAAAAATGAAAGTAAGCTCTATGCGACTTTGTGGAAGAAATGGCGCTGGCACGTGAGCTCAAGAGGCAATTCAAGGCTCTGGAGGTGGCCTTGATGAAAGCATGATCCAGCAGAAAGGTAGGACACAAAGTACTCATGACTGTCCTTAGAACTTTCACCCGAACCCAGCAGCTAAGCTTTGAGGAGTCCCGTGCTGGAGTTGAGTCCAAAACTGAAATTCCTTAGGGAATATGGCTTTGCTATCGTACCAAAAGTAATTTGCACCAGAGCAATGACCCTTTACAAAAGAGTGCGGTAAGGGCTGCATTTGTCAGTGCCGGTTTCTCTCTGGTTCAAACCTAACAGATACCTTGTTCAACTGCTACAATGAGCTATAACTTTGCCATATTTTATCTAATTGTGGCTGTGGCTAATTTTTCACATTGTGTACTTGTTCACAGGCAGATAGTATTTCCTAAATGCTTTTGAATTCCTCTGCATGGGAGCTGCATGAACAAAAGGGACAGCTTTCTGCTCCTAGGGGTGAACAAGTACTTGGCAGGAGTTCCTGTGCCTGCACTAGAACATGAAGTATCTTTAAAAATGCTTTGTCATGTTCAATATTTAAAAAAAAAAATGGTTCAATGCNAAAAAAAAAAAACAAACACCACCAAACCAACAGTAAACACAGAAGACAGCTCCAGGCATATGCAGGGTGAAATAGCATACTGGTGTTTATAGCAATTAAATTATCCAATGTTCAAACAATAAAATATTCAGAATTACACAGTAATAGAAAATGTCCTTCCTGCTACAGGGAGGGGCTGATGTGAAAGGCTTTTCACCCACATCCTTTGGGAGGTTTCATCTCATTCCCAATGGAAGACACCCAGGTCCGTCATCTCCAGCTTTCCCTTTGCAGCAGAAGATAGGTTTTACACTCATGTACTCTTTCTAGTGACTCCAGATTTTGGACTTACCTGCCAAGGGAAATATCTTTACAATCAGCTATGTTGTAACCTTAAGATGATCTAGAGTGTGCCCTGGTAAAATTTTAATCTGCAAGAAGAGTGAGAATTTCACCTGTACAATTCCAGCCATGTGAAGCTGACCCTTTCATGGGTACATAAAATTGCTTAACACTGATCATTTCCTGAACTGACACATAGTAACTTCTTATAGTTTATGTTCATAGTTTATGTTTTTCGGTCTTAGTTTTTAGAGCATGGTGCCAATAATGCCAAAGTCATGAATTCAATCCCCCTATGGGCCATGCACTTAAGAGTTGGACTTGATTCTTGTGGATCCCTTCCGACTGAGAATATTCTGTGATTGTGTGGGGTTCTTCAGCAACAGCCTCAGTGTCACAGAGACTGGCTGTCTTTTAACACCACTGTTATAAACCCAAGGGAAAAAATCGCTAAAAATGCTTCTTTTGTCATAAGTATCTCTCAATCTGCTTAGAAAACAAAATTTTAAAAAACCCAAGTTTTTTCAAAGGAACTTCAAGTTCCTCTGGAGCAGGAGCAATTGTAAGTTGCATCACCAAGTTGAGGCAAGGAAATCAGGCAACTGACTTTTAATAACTACTGAGATTTTAACCTGTAGGAATTGTGAATCCCAGATGCAATCTGCTGCTCACATTTTTTTTCTCACTCCTATGAGTTTGAAAACATGCAGTTTACAAGCTTTATTTGTTGGGCACTGACAATAGCTGCTGCTATTGATTCTGGTTCTCTGTCAGGAGTGGTCCTGTTTCGAGGATTTAAGCTTTCCATAACACTTAAACCTTTTGCTCTTTGATGCATCAGTCTTCACACTCACTCTGCCCTCTGAGGTCTTGAGAGGCATGCTGAAATTGCAGACTGGTATGCCAAGGGAAAACACAACCAGGGGATTCCAAGAGGTATTAATCAGGCTTTTAATTATGTTAAACATAAATATCCTAAAGCTTTATACATTAGCAACAGTGCTATAAATGTTAATTTTCATGTTTGCAGGCCTTCCTCTTGATACTGATGACCCAGCTAAGGACACAACTTTCCCAGATTTTCTGCAACTGACTGGTATCCACAACTAATGACGCACTGTAGGATTAGCTTAATTTGTCTTAAATTTAAGAGTACTGTATATAACTAAATCAGGAGTAAGTCTGGCCTATAATTTTATTAGATTCCTTGGGGGGGAAGTGTTAATCCGATGTTCTTAATACTTGTGTAGAAGTATGTCTGGGTGCTTAAGGCATTACAAGGGATGAATGGTTCACTCTTGCCAGAAGTGATGGAGAGCTTTAAAAAATAGCACATAGGCCTCTCACCTGTTCCGTGTACCAACATTGTTTTGTCTTGGGCCTGGAGCAATCTCAGTGGGCACAAAAATAGTTTTCAGTCTCTCTCTGCCACCTTCCCTAGCAGCTCCATTGACAAGGTGTGGTTGCTGCTGTCCTCTGCTCAGCTATGTGTATCTGCTAAGGCTTAGGTGAAAGGTCGTTCACTCTCAATTCTCTATGTAAGGCTTTTAAATCTTCCATCTTCAGGTGCTAAATAGCTCTGCTTCTTGCTGGCTTAGAAAAGCTGATCAGTGGATGTCTCCCACACTGCATTCATGCACATTGCCAGCTCCACAGGAGGGGTGGCACAAGACCCATACCCCCTTGACCATCTGCTCCTGAAAATGTCAGAGAAGGCACCTGAAAGGGGGAGCCAGAAATCTGCAGGGCAAAGTCTGTCTCTCCCCCAGCCAGAGCATGGGGAATACAGTTCATTCTTTGTAATTTTGCCATGAGTGCTACAAATGCTGTTGATTTGAACTGTAAATTGTGCCAGAGCTGCAAGGCTGAAGGAGTAGGAAGACCAGCAGCTGAGGAGCAGGAGATCATGGGCTCTGTGTTGGTTACAGATGCAGCAGAGTAACCTGCCAGAAAGGAGCAAGGCATGACAGTACACTGTCTTTAGAAGTGGCACCCATTATAAAACAGGTTTGGATGTAAATATTTATGCATGTTGTGTGGTCTTTGATGGACAAGCAGTCTGCTTTGGTACGGTCAGAAAACAGCCCACTAACAAACTGGGGGCAGGGTTGACATTCATTCTGTCCTTTATTGTTATTTTCATTATGAGCATGACACAATGCCTATTAACAAATCCGATATTGGCATTTTAAGCAGTAATGTACTAAAGCTAATCCTGATCCATGGCTGGTGGATGAAAGGACATTTAATTTCCCAATTGAGAAAAGCTTCCAAGGACAGAAAAGCTTTCCTATTGTACTGTTGATATCTGATACTCAAGTGGTGTATACCAACAGTCCCTGCTGGCCTCAGCCACAAGAGAACTATTATGAGTTTTCCTGCTTTTATTGTCCAAGTTTTATATGCAGAGACATCTTGATTTCCTGCTGCCTTGAAAAACAAATAATTACTGGTAGATACATGGAGAGCCTCACAGGACCATAGGACTATATGGCCAAAGCAGTGTTTTACCTTGAGTGTGCAGCAATCATCATATATATTTTAAAATTATTCATATTTGACTGAAGGGTCCAGAGCTGTTATGTATAGAGAAAGACATTTCTTTTAATTCCTGTGTGTGAAGACTGAAGATGTAGGTATAAAAAGGGCATGGATTTGAAAAGTTCTGTCTTCCTCAGCAATCAGAACTGAGTGGAATGATTCCCTTGTTACTTGGGTAATAAATTATTTAATTGAAAAAGAAATAGTCCTCTCATGAATCAATAATATTTTAAAAGACAAAACTTTTAAAGGGTAATAAACGGTCAAGTGCTGGAAGCAGTTCTCAGTGAAAAGGCATGGCAGGGCAAGGTGACAAGACTATTGATTATTCAGAAAATTCAGAGCTTAAACTACAGTCTCAAGAGTTGATAAATAATATGCCAGATGAAAGTCAAAGTCAGTACAGTAATGGGTCCAGAGAAAATAACCCTTACAATGGTAAACTCTCCAGAAGTTATTGCTGTGCAGTAAAGAGAGCTTGAACTGTTGTGTTGGCTATTTCAGCAAGAATGCCAGCTCAGTACCCTATGGCAGTCCAGAAAGGTAAATCAAATGTTAAGATTTATCAGTAGAGGAGCAGAGGGCAAACCCGAAGACTGTAAATTCATGATGTGACCACAATGTGACTGTCAAAGGCAGTTCTGGTCCTTATTTCACTGAAAAGATGGTTGGGCTAGAAAAGGTGTATAGAAAGGTGAAAAGGCTGTCATAGGTTTGGAAAGGTTTTTGTTCGAGATGAGTTTAGACAGATTTGCTTGGGCAAAAATAGTGATATAACAGACATAACCTACCTATACAAAATCACAAACAGAAAAGCAAGGTGAGCAGAATGCCACTGTCTCTCTACACAAAGGCTTGAGAAAGCTGGTTTAAAGCAATTAGGAAGTATTCTTCACAGCCAATGGATTAAGATGTGCAGCTCCTCACCATAGGGGGTTGCACAGACAAAAAGTATAAGTAGGTTGAAGAAAGCATTATGAATGAATTTTCAGTTGAAAAAAAAAAGCCATCAAAACTATTAAATACAAAGATATAGATTAAATCCTGTCTCAGATAGGCCCCAGATAGTCTGCTGGGATCTATATCCCAGGTGAGGATATACCAGAGGAAATGTAATTGTGCACTTGCTTTATTCTTCCACTCTTTTACNTCTAGACCTGTTCTGGGGGGCAGTCGCTGTCGGAGTCCCTGCTGGGCTCCGGCCATGTGTGGCCAGGGGGAATAAAATCTGAAAACATCTATCAAATATCGTCTCCTTGATTCTTCCACGGGCCAAGGCTGTCTCCCAGGGAAGGTTGCAGCCACCCCACTGCAACATGTTGAAGAAAGCATTATGAATAAATTTTCAGTTGAAAAAAAAAAGCCATCAAAACTATTAAATACAAAGATATAGATTAAATCCTGTCTCAGATAGGCCCCAGATAGTCTGCTGGGATCTATATCCCAGGTGAGGATATACCAGAGGAAATGTAATTGTGCACTTGCTTTATTCTTCCACTCTTTTACTGAACATTTGCTACTGGCTGCCGCAGAGCCCGGCTACCAGCCTGGGTGGACCTTTGCTCGGATCCAGTGTGACTGCCCTTGGGTGCCATAAATCTGTCTGTTTGAGAGGCAGGTACTGAAGTTCAGTTTGTACATCAGACAGTGCTGGAAGATACACGCTATCTTGTGAGTCCCATAAAAAGTATACAAGCCATCTATCATTCCCTCGTAAATATGTGGCAGGGAGCTGTTTTAAAACAGCACAATGTGCTCGTTATCTGCGCTCTGTCAGACTATTGATACTAACTCAGTACTGTTATATTGCCACAGATTATGTTATTTTCATAACACAGGTCATGGCAGAGTCTCGGCGCCAGAATTTAGGATAGTTTAAAAGGTTATTTCTCTGTTATAGTCAAATAGTAGCTCTGAGATCAGGATCTTGCTACCAATTGGTCTGATTTAAGAAATTCTTATACAGGATCTTAAAAATTAGGATATGCCTAAACTGCAGTTCTGAGGTTCATTAGAGTTCACAGTTGTGTTAGAGAGGGCTAAGAAAAGGATGATTTTTTTTTTTGCGATTAGAGAAAAATCCAGACAAAAGCGTGATTTATCTTTAACAGGGACCAACCACATTTTCCCATTTATGTAGTAACATTCATTATATGAGGAACTCAAAGTGCTTTACAAACATGAGTTAGCTAATGGCTATGAAGCCAACAGACATTGGAGTAGCCTCATTTTTTAGAATGAGAAGACTTCCCTGAAGAAAATTAAAATGGTTTAAAAAATTTCCCCAGGCAAAAGGCACCAAAAAAGTTATTTTTGTGAGGACAGCTTTCCACGTCTCTGCTGTGCAGTATTCTCACATTATTTTTATATGTTGTGCTCTGAATTAAGGAAACATGAAATATTTACTAAAGGGATAGCTGAGAGTCCAGTAGTTATTAGGAAAAAAAACAAACCAACACCTTCCTGTAGCTGTGGTTGAGTTCAACTGAACTTCATGTTCTATAATCCTGTTCCTGTTGGCAAACTCCACTTCTGCAACCACATTTCCCATGAGCTCATGACTCATAACAATGCCACCCTCTGAAATCCTAAGTGCTAACTTGGAAATCACTCCTTTCTTTGAAATATTCCCTGCAGGTTAAGTTCACATACTTTCAATAGCAAAGACATTATTCACTGAGCAGCATCCAGTCCCTTTTTGAAAGGGGAGAGAGAGTACAGCATTTTGGGGAAGCTGGAAGCTGGCAGTTCAGGTGGAGCAAAGCTGGTGTCTGCTACTGCCCTTTGCTATGGAAGTGGATGTTTTGGTTCAGCTGGAGGATCAGTAATTGGAGACATTTTAGCAAACAGGCTTTGGGGTTGAAGACAATGAGTCACTTCATATTAAACAAAAAAACCCCACAAACCCCAACAAAATAACCCCATGACCAAACTTTCAGTGGAAGCTGTCTGTGCCCCTGTGAAATGGCTTGTGAATGTAAACAGTGAATGCAAAAGAGGGCAAGAAGGGAAAGCTGGAGAGAGCATGGAGGTAAGGCTGGTCTTGATCAGCCACAAAACTTCACTTGTCATCTGCTGAGTTCTGAAGAGCGGATGGGAAACATGGCCACCTAGTAAATGGATGGGGTATTTCCAAGAGAAATTAAAAGACAGGTGAAAAGAATCCTGCAACTTAACACTGCCAAGCTCTGAGCTGGTGGCCCTGACTAAAATGCTAAATTCTGCCTCTCTGTGGGCAGCTCTTTTTCTCAGGAAAAACTGAGTTCCTCCTTGAAAATACTTTAAATTACTTTTTGAGTTGAGTACCAAACCATGAGTCACTGCTTCTTTCACTAGTTAGTGATCAACTCATGTTCATATATCTGTTTAAGTGCCTTGGTGTTTTGTGTGGAATATTTTCCACAAAATACCAAGATATGTTTCAATGTCTTCTATTTTAAATGAAGAACATTTCAATGAAGAAAAACAACAGAAAGAAAGCAGAGAGAGACAGAACAAAGTGGGGAACTATCCCTCTTTAAAGTCCTTTTCCTTTCATGGTATGACTGCTGTATGCTCTCGGTAAAATGAAACACGGAATTACTCCCGCAAGTAGACAAAATGTTTAGAAATGAGTCCCAGTATTTTCAGGGCATTACAAACAGCACCCTCTAGGATTAAAAACCCTTTATTAAAAACAATGGACTCTTTATCTTAAAACCTTTCACGTGATCCAGAGGCCAAGGGATGCTTCACAACTGAGCTTTACAGAATTCTTATTTAATTTTTTTTTTATGTTAATATGTTTTAAACATCCAACTTCTGCTGCTGTCAGTGGGAAAAAAGCATGGAATTCCCCTAGATGTTCTTGAAATGTCTCTTCTAGGTTTCAGCTGACCTCAGATGAAGCAGCCTGCTGGTTTTAAGGAACTGAAGGAAGACAGGGAGGAGGTTAGTCATCAGTTCAGAGGGAAATTGTCATTAACCACCATGGGAATATGGCTTTTAGGAAGAACTTTGCTCTAGTATGGCATCTACCAGGAACATAGTGCAAAAACTGCATACAAATGACAGGCTGTGGTAGCAGAACAACCAGGGCAGCGAGAATTGCTGCAGTCTGGATGAGCTGCATCACAAAAGTAGCTCAGTGAAATGAAGAATGACAGTAATTTACCAAAGAGTCTATATCCTTAATGAGCATAAGATCCCTATAATTTTACTGACAAAGCATTTGATGTACTGTTCTCCAGTTTATTGCAGAAACAGCAGGAAGTCTCTTTGAAAACAAAATAACATCAACAACAAAAAAAGGTAGAAAAGTAATGATTGTTTCATGTGTCCACTCTTCTGAGTCCTTTTCTTCTTGAAGGTGCATTCTGACCCCTGTGACAAGGAATGCCATGCTGGTACTTGAAGTCCCATAAACCCTGTGACTTGTTTTTTACCCAGCAACAATCCTATTAAACCGTTGCAGAGAAGGTGTGGAATCAAGGGTAGCATGGCCTGGGAAACAATGCTTCAAGTCTGTTCTGCGCTGATGAGATTGCAATTGGAGTGTTCATCCAAGTTGGAATACTTCAGGCATTAAGAAATAGAGAGGGTAAGTAAAAAGAGTTTATGAGGTACTTAATATGCATGAGCAGAAGCCTAGAAAGCATGATATATGAGGACAGACAAGAGAAATTATAGGTTTTTAATCTAGAAAGGAAAAGAAAGAACAGGAAACATAATGGTCTTGAAACACCTATAAAATTGTTGTAAGAAAGGATAATCTGTTTCCTGTGTCCTTGGTAGCTAAGGCAAGGAGTAAGTAATAGGTCTCAACTTCAAAGTGGAAGCTTAGGCTCGACATTTGAAAAAGCAAAGGTTGGAAGGCTTGCCTTTGCTATATACAGCTTTTAGATAAGGGCCTCTCAGAAATATAGCTGACACTGCCTTGGGGCCGCAGGCTGGAGCCAGGGATCTCCTTCCAGCTTTCCAAGCAGTTGGTTGTAAAGAGAGAAATAATGGCTGTCTGTCTCTGATGGCTGTTTTATGGACACAGGAGGAGCATTCCCACCAAGGAAAGAAATTTATATGAAGGTGATCTTGCATAAAACATTTGTCTGCTCCTGGGAAACATGCTGAATTATTGCAATCCTTGTATGGACCTAGGATATTTTTGACACCAGCAAAGGCCATAACCATCTTCATGAAACCTGGCATGTTCTAAGGGAAGGTAGAGTAATATAAAGAAAAGCCTCTTACTGGGAATGATGTAAGGTCTTTCTCAGCAGTAAGATTTGTAAGGGACTGTAAATACCAAAACTTGGCCCTTTCCACAATGACTCTGAGGACTGCACCCATCTGGCCTTGGAAAAGCTGAAGCCATAAATGACTTCTGCAAAGTGCATGTTAAGAGGAATGACTGGCTCTGACGAAGAAGCCGGAGATAAAATCTCGGCAAAAACTGGTGAGAGCAGGTGTTTCCAGGGTCCAGAGCAAACCAGTGTGGGAAGATTCCAAGATTCATGCATTTTACTCTCTCAGTACTTCTTACACTGTGCCCACAAACATTTACCTTTTCTAGCCTGAGCTGGAGAAAATCATTTCCTAACCAAGCAAAAATGTTGTTTAGATAGTTTGGTCTGCACTTAGAGAACCCCAAAACAGGCATGAATCAACACGAGGGAATGCCTCAGCTCAGCTCCTTGCAGCAGTCCCTGGATGTTTCATTAACACAGCAGGCAACACAGTGCCCACCCTGGAGCTGCACAAATCTGAGGAGACAGCAAATATTCACATTCCCATCTGTCAGCAGTGAGCACAGCTTCGGAGCAGTAAATCTGCCAACTTAGGTTAGCAATTAGCAATAAAAATCCAATTATTAAATAGTAGCAAAAGTCTTCGGCAGTTTATGGCAGAGGAGTTTCAGAGCATGGGGCAAGAACTGGCATTTGCTGGCCACCCATTTGCTTCAGCAGGAGGTTCATCTGTTCATCTGTTCATCTAATGTGGTTAGGTCTCCTTATAGCACGATGAAGACAAGCTTTCACTGCTTCCTTGTAAACAAATTTCACAGACTTCTGATTTTCGTGGGAGACGAAGTGCAAGCTGAAATTTGTCTGGGTAAACCTGTGCCAAAACTGTCAAGCAGGAGGGAGACTGCAGAAGAGCATGCCCCTGAAGCAGGAAGATGTAGGTGCAGGTGAGTGCTCCTTAGGGAGCACAACCCCTGAAAGAAGAGCTCGCAGCCCTGCTGCCCTCACTGTTGCTGATCAGGAGTTGGTTGATCCAGCTTCCTTCTAGACAGAAGGATTTGGCCATGTCCTGGTGCTCACTGACCTTATCACCCTCCAGAGCTCCCTGAAAGGAGTCTGTAGCCAGGTGCGGGTCAGTCTCTTCTCCCAGGCAACTAGTGATAGGACAAGACGACACAGTCTTAAGCTGCACCAGGGGAAGTTTAGGTTGGACATTGGGAAAAAATTCTTCACTGGAAGGGTGATTAGACATTGAAATGGGCTGCCCAGGGAGGTGGTGGAGTCACTGTCACCTCCGGGGAAAGTCCACTGTCACCACCTTAAGGAAAGACTGGGTGTGACGCTCAGTGCCATGGTGTAGTTGCCAAGGTGGTGTTGGTTCATGGGCTGAACTCAAGGATCTCAGAGGTCTTTTCCAGCTTAATTGGTTCTGTGATTCTCTGATTCTGAGGTATACTCATGCCTCCCTTCTCCCTGCCCCTTGACAGGGCAATGGAGATGGGAAAATGGACATGGGACTAGCGTCTCCCTTTCAAAGGTGTTTAGATTTCAGTTTTAAAGCCTGGATGGAGAAATTGCAAGGGAAAAAAAATGATCCTTAAATACCTTGATTATAAAGTAGGGCCGATAAGGTACAGAAACTTACGTACAAAAATATTCATGGAAAAACTCTAGCTATTTTATTAATAGTCAAAAGAATACAAAAAAAGAGTAAAAAATTTTAGTAGTTAATACTTGACATGTCCAAAATCTCACTGTTAGTGAGAAGTTTACATGGTTGTGCTGCCAGTAAAATCTGACATGAATTGGCTCTTATTTTCATGTAATTTAACATTTTTCATCAGTGTCATGGAAGAAAAGAATAATTCCCAGTCCTAACAATTACTGGAGTCTTGAGCTTACCCAAAGACTGGAGATAGTGGGTAAAAAATGAAGAGGTGTCATGCACAAAGACCAGTCTGGGTCTTCTGGTCACATCAAACAATGCATAGAAACAAAAATCAAATCCTACAGAGACCATAGGGCTATGAAAGACCATGAAAGGCCGGCCCTCTTTGCAAGCCTCCAGTGGCCAAAATATGTACCATAAACCTTGATGTGTGAGCAGGAGAGGGGTGAGAATGAGTGGGGAAGGCATACTGCCTCCATCATTCCACTGGTGTAGCCACTTCTAAAGGAACATCTAGTTCGTTTGTCTGGGAATGATTAGAGAGAAGACTGATCATGTAAGATCATATAAGAATGATTAAAGCACTGGAAAATAGACCTCAGTGTGAGACAAGAAGAGTTCAATCTATTTAGCTTAACAAAGGAGCCACAGCATGACAAAACTTTGATCTCAGGCTCCTTCATCTCACAGACAAAGATATAACAAGATCTGGGACAGGATGGCAGCAAACCCAGATTATAAATAAGATGTAATTTTTTATAAAATCTTTGCAATTTTAAGGCAGTAATAAAATTATTTATAGAAAAGAGGCTTTAGTTCAAGCAAGAAAGTGTTCATCAAAACCTCCTGATTCATGGTGTATGTGAAGTCAGATTCATTAACCAAAGTAATCCCTCAAGCCAGATAACCTACGGGTTACTAAGAAAATTTCCCACGACTACTACTTTATTATTTCATTATATGTTACAAGCATGTCAAGAGATTCTCAATAAAATCCACATTTCTTTGTAGTCAATACTATGCACCTATGTCTCAGAGAGAAAGTCTCTACCCCAAAATGGTTCTAAAAGAAGTTATTTTATGCCCTATTTTGCAGATTAGTTAATTTGACCAGAAACAGACAGGAAGCTTGCGACAGAAAATGGGTTTGAATCTACGTAGTCCTTAGTGCTACCTTAAGCAAAATGTCATCCACACCTCAGTGGGACATCTGCCAGTGTTCTGTGCTTACAGAGTGAGTGCCCTTCCTAAAGCCTCGGCAGTGCCTACGTGCTGATGGCTCACCCTCTGTGCCACAAAACGGTGATGGAAGGGTGCAGAAGGAAAGGGAATAGTTCATAGGGAAGGCACCTTGAGTCTTGCTGATGGGACAATACTGATGAGATTTCTGGATCCGTTTTCCCTCTTTTTATTAGAGCCTGCAGAGGACAATAAAATCAGACTCACATAATGAGAATTAGCTATTAACCTGCCAGTGCCAGAAACAGAGATATAGAGTGCAGTGTATGGGAAGTGCAGGTCTGCCCTCCTGATGTGCACAGAGCTGAGGACGCTTCCAGATTTGTGCTGCTCTGAAAGCATTTGAAATGCAGCCCAGCAGCTACATCTCAGCCCTCTATAGCCACAACCACACTCTGCCTGTGGGCAGCCATTGCTTCTGATGGATGGTGTCCCGGCTTTGGATTGCACTGCAGGCTGCCCATGGTCCTAGTCCTGTTGTCTCCTGCAGCTCTCCCTGTGTGCTGTTCTTCTCCCTATTTAGAGGAGAAAAGTAGATGATTCTTCCCTGCTTTTGTTTTAATTTTCTTTTTTCATCCCTGCATTCTCAGACTGCATTTCTAATGAAGCTTAACATTTTGAGAGGAGTGTTTCTGAGTCGGGGTGGAAACAAAAAATCCAGGAGTTTCATTTGGAAAATAGAAGCCCATTGTCAGAAACCTCTTGTATTGGAAGAGATGTACACCCTCTGGGGACATTAATTCTGTAGGAAAGAATCACCCAGACTCAGTGGCTATTCCTTTGGTGGATATATCCATATGCTCCGTGGCTATGTGTCATGCAGAGTGGGGGAGAGAAGCCTTTTCCTGTCCAGTGCCTCCAAACATGCACATGAACTCACGCAGTCAGACACTGCCTTTCCCTGTGTCCTGAAGAGTCAGCTGGTGCTTTCAGGTGTTTATGTAACACTGTCATCACCAGCTAATGCATTGGAAATTCTGAGCAGCAATTAAATAGCAATTAGTAAGCTGACTGCTTTATTGTGGTCATAATTCCTTTCCATTTTGCTCAATGACAGCAAGAATGTCTTGGCCAAAAGCCAAGTAATTGCTCAGAAGAGTGATTCTGCGTTTCCACAGCACCCAGAGAGTTAAGTTTATTGAAGAAACCCAAAAGCCAGCAATGAAAATGTAAATCTGTGAGATGCATGGCAGGAATGACCACTATAATGTTACATATGGACAAACATTTTGGAAACAGTTCTTTGGCAAAGGAGCCACACTCCTCCCATCTCATTGCTATGCTAAGGGGTTTTTCTTACCTTCTATGATACTGCTTTTTTATTGTTTCATACTTTGAACACTTTTTATAAACTCCAAAAATTATGACACTTATTTTCTTATCTCATTAGGATAAGCAAGAGATGAAAGTTGTGGAGATCCAAAGACCCTTGTCCATTTGGTCCTATTGATCTCCCCAGCATGCCCTGGGACTGAAGAAGGCATATCTCAAGCTGTTCAGCTGTAACTAAGCTGACTAAATGAAAACAAGTGAGCTAAGGGTAGTCGGGTGTGGTGCCAACCTTTGCTCATGTGCTTTTGTTTGCAGTTGGCAGAGTCCAGGCTCAACATATTTATCTTACTCCCTGAAATCCATGTCTCCGTATTTAATTGTTGTCAAAAGGAAATGGGCATGTCTTGTGGCTCCTGATTGAGTTAGGAAAAGGTAGTGGTCACCTCATATTGAATCTAATTTTTTTGCTGTAGGACTGCAGTGCTATGCAACTCATTATCACTGGAGTTTTAAAACACTTGTTAAAAACTTCAACAGAAATATAGCTATTTAAAAAAGACTTCTTCAATCGTATCTCAGCATCATTCAGTAAAATCCTGAAACTACAAATACATTTTCAAATAGATGCAGTAAAATAATGCACCCATCTATGAGGTATCGCTTTTGTAAACTTTCTTAAACCTGGGAGATTTGTGGGGGGATGCACGACCAGCTGCTAGTATTATATCTAACCCATACCATAGCTCCTTTGAAAAGCTCAACTGAAGTTCAACTAATTAAAAGAAAGTGGAGTATACAGCCATGCTTCTCTACAGACTGTGGCACTTTAAGGCTATGAGATAAACCCATTTAGAAATGCTGTCTGTGGGCAATATATACCCTCAGTATATTGAAAAGGCTAATTGCTAGGTTTCTCAAAAACATTTATCTATTTGTCTTTGTCCTGTTGCTTGCATTGCCTCCTCCATTTTCATAACTGAGGGCATGATAAAGGAACTGGTGTATCTGCAGAACCACAGCTGGTAGATCTTCATTGAAGGTTAAGGCCTTTCTGGTGACATCCTAATCTGGACAATAATCAGAGAATGAGAAGAAATGTATTTTAGGCAGGTACTCCACTCTTATTGTTGTATGTAGAGAAGGATAGTAAAGAACATGCACAGTAGCATTGCATGTACTGAAAGTAGGGTAAAAATCAGAAGAGGAATTGAGGAATTGAGGAAATCAGAGAGGAATTTGAATTTAGGAAGCAGCAGTGTTTTGAAAGAAAATGGTCACAATTCACTCTCAGTACTTTAGTATTTGCAAAACTCTATAAAAGAAAAGATAAATTCAAAGGTAGATTAGCTAATGTAACATCGCATTCCTAGAGAGCGAGGTGTGTGTAAATATTTATTCATTCTTATAATAAATAAGTATACATTTGGGACTTACTGACATGACAAAGTCACTTCAGAGTGCAAGCAGAAAAGTTTTGCTTATGTGTGTATGTGTCAGGGACAACAAGACCCCCAAGAGTGACTGAAAAGCACCTGCAATTCCCTTTGAAATACATGCCAGTCAGAGAGGATTTTCACCTAAAACATTTCCTCAAAGCTGTGAAGTACATCTCTTTCTACGTCTGTAGAAAGACCTTTGTTTCTTCTGACAAGTCACAATAAACTCTGTAGTACTTGAATACTTCGGCACAGGTGACATTACAAAATGATGGTATTTTTTTCAGCATAGCCAGATCTGCTGGGATGTCTTCTGTCTAAAAAGCAGACTCTAGGATATGGTTTTCCTTTAGATAGACTTTATGACTGCTATTCTCATGTATTAAAGTCTTATCTCTGAGTTTTCCTTTACTTATACCAAAAGAACGAGCAAGATACTTTCAGCTTCCATAATTTTTAAGAGATCGCCGCCAAGTGGTAAAAGGGAATTAATACCATTTTCCAGCTCCCATAGGCGGCAGGTGTATGGCACTACTCAGAAATGAGGGTGAGGATCAAAATACCGCCATAATAGCACATGCAAAGTAAATATTAAGGATCATGCAATCAAATGTAGTTCTTTTTTTAGAGTGAATTAATCAAGGAGGTAAACCATTTAAATGCAGATGACATAGCTTTCTCTACTATGCCCTGCTGTAAAAGAAACAGCCCTAAGGAGGTAACTTTTTATTTGAACCACTGACATTGGTTATTATGAAGACAAGAACCACCTGAACTGCACAACTCTGACTTATCACCATTCAGAAAACTCAATAGAAATGATTGCATTAACACATCTACCTTTTTAGCTGGCTGGGTTTCAAGTAGATAAGTCTCTTAAAAATTAACATGCTATTATTTAGTCACAATTTTTCTGGCCTAATAAATGTTACTTGTAAACTCTATGATTGCAGGGAGAACAGGATTACCCATAGTGTGTCCTGGACAACAAGCTGGACATGAGCTAGCAGTGTGCTCTTGCAGCAGGAATCCTGCAGTGTCCCAGGCTGCAGCGTATGAGGAAAGGCTGAGAGAGCTGGGACTCTTCAAGCTGGAGAAGAGAAGCCTTCGTGGAGGGTGGTTATCAATGTATACAAATATCTGAACAAAGAGTACATGGAAGATGGATCTCTTTTCAATGTTGTCAAGACAGTGGGCTTAAAATGAAATACAAGAAGCTCTGTCTGAACATCAGGAAACACTTTTCATAATATGATAGAATGGTTTGGGTTGGAAGGGACCTCTAAAGATCATCTAGTGCAGCCATCCCTGTGAGGATGACCTGCCCTGGCACAGGCTGCTCAGAGAGGTTGAGGAGTCCCCATTCTTGGAGGCACTTAAAAGTCATCTGGGCACTAGCTCTGCTTCCATTTACCACACCAAGTTTACCAAAAAGTATTGCTTAAAAGTGAAGTTCTTGATTCACAAAAGGAAACTGTTGACTTGAAAGTGCTGAAAGAAGGGAGAACAGGAACTTCATGTGCTACATCTACGTAGTGGTCAGTGTGTTTAGTCCACTAAATACAGCTTGGAAATTACTATATCTACTCTTATTTCCTTCCATTTCAAAAGTATTTTCTGTATTCAATAATAGATGTCAGAAAAACACACAAAATAATTTCCATCATTACTTCTCCTGCAAAACCAACACATTTTTACATCACTTTGAGATATCTCAGTTCTTGGGATCACAACCAGCATTTTTTTTTAATTCAGGTCATCTTTAAATAGTATTTTCAGACCACCTTCATTTTGTGTTCCACAGTACTGTTGGAGGGCTCTGCAATAATAAGGCCTTCTGTGGTCCCACATTATTTGCCATTTAATGAAAACCAGCTATGCAGAAGGAAAACATGGTCTTCAGGAAATTTGTATTTAGGTGCAGCTGCAAAATCTACAATCAGAGGTGGCCAGCTCCTGGTCCATGGAGTTCCCCTCCAGTGTTCCTGGACTTCATGAGAAGCCATTTCATCCAGAACTTCTGCAGGCTGTGTTCTGCCACCTAACAAAATCAAGGGCATTTAGGATCCTCTCTTTTGTGAAATTTAGTGCTTACATAATCATTAATCCTCTCCTGCGTATCCCAGGTTTTTTAAATGGCACTCACAATGTGGGGGTCAAGTCTCTAGTTCCACATGGTTTATTAAATAAAATTTAAAAAAAGCTAAAGAGTGACTTCTTTCTGGGCTCTTAAACAAAGAAAGTCTTCTATGTCTCCAGTGATCCACGAACCATCATGAAATGTTTGTGTTGGTGATTCAGCGCACTGTAACCAACTGCATCACCAAATGCAACCAGCTCCAAAGACAAAAAACCACGCATATACACAAGACAACTTTTCACTCATTCTCTGGAATAAGGAGCCTCCTGCCAATCTTATTATACTCTATTTTGAGCCAGTGATCCAACATAGACAACCTTGTCTTGGGAACCTTGTCTTGTGTTTCATCAAACCACAGATACTGCTAACAGGCTCCCTGTTGAGCAGCAAAGACCAAGTGCCTCTCAGGAGCAGACCCAAAGGAAATTTTACTTAAAGATTGCTGCTTTTTAAAATAAGTCTAACTTTCAAGACCAACTGCATGCTTAAGTCCAACTTGTAGCCGTGGCATTGGAAGTCAAACCTGAAAACGAGCTCCAGCTCCAGTGCCTCTGTGGATATCAGAGGAGACCGCGCTCAGGATGTGGCCCCTATGTCACAGTCACAGTGTTACAATGTGTACAATTCATGTCCTGAAAATACTGTGGCACAACTCAAATACCCAGTGCTTTCTCACGCATGTAGTTATGCAAACATTACTCAGGATTGGAATCTGTTCATCAAACCATGTAGCTAGGTATGTGTTTGTTTAAAAGCTGGGAGGAATGCCAGACCTATATTTTCCTGCTTCCTGTTGATTAAAGGAACAGGGTGCAGTTGAAATTTGTTGTGTAGTGAGCAGCATGGAGTCCTAAAGAGTCAGGGACATGAAGGCTCCATCACTCACAAGAGCCCTGTCCTCACTTTGTGCATACAAATCTGTGAGAATTAGATTGGATTATGACAATGGCCTTGGTCAGGACATGAATACTGGTTGGGAATAAATTCTAAATTCAAGGGACTAGGTCAGCCTTGTTTTAGCAGGGTGATGGTTAGCTGATACAGTTTAAGCAGTACAAATACTAGAGGTTAACTGGGCAACAGGAGGGAATAAAGATGCAAAGAACCTCAATATCAGTGTGTTATCTGTCCTCTACTCACGTAGCTGTTCCTGGATTAAAATGCCTGATTTATGCACCTTGTAATAATTACGTCTCCAAACTGATCACACAATTGCAATTCCTTGATTAGTGTAAAGCTTTACTTGGTGAAGGTACATTCAAAGTTAATGTCCCAGTCTACTATGTGGACAGCTTTTACGTGAAAGGTGCTGATGCCGGCTGCCTGGAATGTGATGGTGTCTGATCATATTTACTAGGCCATCTTCTCAGTCATATCAAGGTCTCACACACAGTTTCTTTTTTGCAATCGAAGCCTGTGTGCAGGCTGCTGCTTTCACTGATACACTGAGGAATGAACCTCAGACCCTGGGGGAAACAAACCTCAAGGATCTGTGTGCTGCTATAGTTTGAGCTGAAGATCACTGGCTTTGTCGCTGTGAGCTGTAAAACGCCTCTGTGCATCAGCACAGATGGGATCTGTATCACATATCACAAGGGGTTTGCACTTTGGTTCAGCCGAGTCTGGCTACCTCAAGCAGATTAAATTTGGCTGGGGGTCTGAACAATGAACGGCTGTGTTTAAACTCCTATTGGTTTAATGAATAAATAGCTATGAACACCACTATCAAAATGATCTCTTAGTCTCTTTGCCTTTATTCTTATTCTTACAGTGATGGCAATAGGAGCAGTGTCAGTTTGTGACTTGTAACCTCTGTGATGTGACAAGGTTATTAATCCTTTTGTCAGCTTAAGCCATGTTGAGAGACTGAAGCAGCAAACAAGAATCAACTTTCTTTAGCAGCACCCTCCTGTGTTTGGGTACGTGTATACTTTGCTACAGCAGTGACAATATTCTATTTATGTCAAACCAAACCCTTTTCCTTCTTACATATTCATATACATTAATGAAAACCTGTTTTGTGTAGATTTTATTTCTCTGTTGCAATGAAAATAGTTGCCGTTTTGTCAACTGTCTCAGAATATAGGGAGCTGCTCATGGGTCTAAGGCAATGTTTGGTTGTTCACTGTGTGACTCCCTTGATTATAATGTGTTTATACAATTCCATTAATGTTAAAGTAATGAAATGGTGAAGTAGGCCAACTCTTCACAGACCCAATGCTGCAATGAACAATCTGTTGAAGACATAAAAACTCTTACAGAAAGTAATAACCTGACTGCACACATTCAAGGCAGATTTTGTAGGTGTCCCATGATTGCCGTAATCTCTTCTGAACATGTGGTAGCCTCCTGGTGACTTGGCAGGATGATTTTGCTGTACCCAGTTCTACCAGTTTTTGACAGGTGGTCTTGTTCATTTTGCAGGAGGCTACTAAATATCTGCTGCATTTCATTACGTAATTGATAAGGGAAAAATATTCCTGGAGTTATTAGCTGCAAGGAGGACACTGGGATGCAAAAATTCGATCCATATTTGGCCCATATTTAGCTCACTTCTGGAAAGAAAGTTGAGCTTAGACATTATTGAGTTTTGAATGTTAGGTTTGCTTTAGTTCCACTTTTGTGTGTTAGTAGAGCTGAAAATGTGGATAAGACAACATTTGTTCAAAAGCAGTTCTGTTAAGTTGTTTCAGACCTGTTATGTTTCATGATATGAGAAGAGAGCACTCTCAAATGAGTTCATCCCACAGGCCCACCCTGCACTGTCTGCTCCTCCAAGGCAGGCCTCACTCCAGCTCCTGGCTCCCCAGGGTACAGCTGCTAAGCTACAATTGCCTGCTCCTAAATTGATTTCAAATCCTATTTTTCCCAGGAACCAAATTCATTCCCAGCCTCGCTCATCCACAGAGCACAAGCTGACACAAGATTTATGACTAACCTTACTTCATTAAGGCAGGATAACAAATGGGAATGGTTTACTGTCAATCAAGCAGTGGTCAGTTGTCCAGCTCCCGGAATTCCATAACCCTCAAGCTGCAAGTGTCTTCTGTATACATTTATTTATCTTCTTATATCTTGCAGCATATTGTTGGGTATTCACTTTTACCATTCCCCTTCTAAATGGTTACATGCTTTCCCCAAGCCCTAAGGAGGCACGCAAACTCCAAGCCTCAGCAATGACAGGTACTCAGGTCAGACTGTTTCTTTTAAGGCTGTAGCTGGGCTTGTCCTGGTTCCTGGATGGACTACAGACATTCTGCTCATTTGTCTGGTATTTGAGCCTTTAGCAGTCACACTCTTCTCTTTACTTCAGCTGCTCAATTGTAATAATTAGACTTGCAGCTTTCCAGGCCCCTGTTGCATTGCATTAACCTCTGCCTGGCTGCAGTTTGCAGGCCCAGCATTTGCAACACAAATGCACCTGACGAGGGGCCTGGAGCCCTGGCAGTGCCTGCCAGAGTTGCCCCATAACCACAGTAAGACTGACCAAAGTCACCCCCAAGCAGCAGCTGCAGACCCCAGTCCTACACCTGTCATTCCCTTGGGTGCACCCGTTATACTTCTCTCTGCATCCATCACTTTTGATCAGACCTTTGGAGTCTCCTGCATCAGCAGTCAGGGGAGTGGTCTGTTATACAGCAGACATTTGTTTAGAAAGGAATTCTCTGCCTTTGTGTACATTCTTGTTTGCATCCACTCCTGTTCTTTCTCTCCTCTGTACTGAAAATCTTCCTCTATTATGACCTCCAGCCTGTAATGTTTAGTGCAGACTTCCACGTAAGAGCCAAGTATGATAAGGTATCTGCAGCAACAGCCAATTAAAGTGAAGTAAAAAAAGGAAAGATTTTCAAGGTTAAATGTATAGCAGGAGGTGATTTAATTACTCACAGGGTAGGGGGATAGAGAGCCCAAACAGACAAATCACTGCAGCTGGAATAATGACACCCAGCAGCCTCCCAGGAAAGTACATAGGAGAGATAAGTCTGTCATGAAAGAGGCTTAAGATAACTCACATTATATCGCATTTGCTGTGGGCTAAGCCTGAACGCAGGACAGTTGCCGTGGCTTAGCTGATGTGCAGTAACTTCTTGAGCTCTCATACCTCAGTCACACGTGTGAGCCCTAAGACTGCAGAAATACACACTAGATCAGATTGACAGAGTTCCATAAAAACACACAGAACTTTAAATAGGAAAAGAAAACAGAAATTGATTCAGGAAGAGAGAAAAAAACACTTTCTTCAGGATTTTTTTTGTTCAATTTCCTCCAACACCTTAACCCTGCAGTGATGTGACATATAAGAAAGGAACCACTACAAGAAGAATGAAAGTCAATGATGAGAGAGCGTGTTGTTGTTAACATAATGTAAAACTAAACATAAATTTCAGTTGTGTGCTGAACTAACGGCATGAAAAGCAGAATGGGGAAATAAATGGGTGTTTTGGTGAAAAATAAAACCATGCTTTGGGAACCAAGAACAACATCCAGGTTTAGTGACAGGGTCATGGAAACAACCAGTTTCTCAGTCTCACTGAGAAACCACCGTTTCTCAGTGTTTCCCACAGGAGTCATTCATAGAGTTCAAATGTCCTTTAGGTCAGAGAGCAAGGAATGGTGCAGCTCAAGGCACTTGTGTGCGTCTTCCTGGGCCAGCTCTGATGACCAGAGTTAAACAAAGTGGAGAGTTTCAAGAGCAGAAGTTCAAACACTCCCTAAATCAATGACCAAGGCACTCTCCTACAACATCAGACCTAAATATAATTTCTTGCTCCAAATCAGGCAAGGACAGGATCTGAATATCATCTTCTTGTACCCTGAGAGCTGTATGTGGATTTAGGTCAGCTGTAAGCAGCAGAGACAATAAGAACTATACTACAGGCAGCAGACATTCATGGTCCTGCTTCTCATTTTGTCAAAGCTGGGGCCTGAAAACCTAGTCAGGGCTGTTGGTTAGGGCAGGGAATGAGCCATTTCAGAAAAAGCACCTGTCATCCTCAACCCTTCCTCTGGCAGCAGAAAGTCTGGGTCTCCTGAACTGTCCTCCCCACTTTCATCATAGTCCTGTCCTTCCCCTTCCTCCCTTCCTGTGGTAGAATGAACCTAGGACTTATCTCCAGGCAGGAAAATTCATTTTTTCTGATGCTGCTGAAATGCCTTAAGTTGAATCTGATGTAAGCACAACACTTTCGCCTAATAAATCTCATTTTATTCAAAACTATATATACAAAAACTCACAAAGAAATGTACCATTCTGCAAAAAAAGAAAATGTTTGTTTAATTCTCAGGATACTTACAAACTGTAAAATAAAAAAGTAACATTTTCTAGTCCAATCAAAAGGACTTTTCTGTCTTTTCTTCAAAAGGCAAACAAAAAATTCGAAGATCTTAGAAAGGTGTGAAATAAAGGGGCAGTCTGTTATAAAAAAATCAGAATGAAAGAGACATAGATGATCTCAAAGATGAGTAGAGAAAAAAGATCCACGAGAGATCAATAAATACATTAAAAGCAGTAGCTGAGGTAGAAGCCACTTCGTGTGAAACCCCTGATTTCAGCAAAATCTGCGTCAAAATCCCTCCCTTTTTACTGAGCCATCCAAAAACTGCCCCCCAGCTGGATAAAAGGGTGATATGCAATACACTGGAGAGTCCTAGAAGGCAAAGAACAGGCAGAAATTAGCTCTTAAGAAAAAGTGGTTGCCTGCTGGGTAAAAAGAAAATGGCATAACCGAGGAAGACATGGTGACCTTGTTGCCTGGAAACACTTAAAATGTGCTTTGTTAGTGACTTCCCAGTTGGCTCGGATAGACTTGGCAGTGCAGTACAAGCCAGAGGTGCTGGCTGATTGCGAGTAACTTGCCAGCGGCTTGTTTTCTGCGGGGTCGTTCTGCCCTTTGTGTCGAGACTAATTCGGCTGGTGAAATGTTCTGCACCACGTTTGCTGCTCCAGAGCACCTGCAGTGCTTAGCACCTGCCATGCTGCAGAGTTTTCTAGAGGGAAAGGGAACTGCGAGCTACCTGAGCGGCTGTAGGGGAAGGCTCTCCCATTCCACAGCCCTCTCGTGCTGAACACCAGAATAATCAGCCTGATTAGTGTTGAGCTTCTCCTCTGTCTTTGCTAACCTTGGAAATTCAATTAGAAATTATTTCATCTGGGCTGGTTCTGTTTAGTCATTTAGCTTTTGAGCTGAAGTACATGCCGTGCTTATGACATGAGTTGATTGGGCAGTTCTGGATACTGCAGCACTTTCTAAGGGAACAAATATTCGTGTATTCTTTTACTGTTGTAATATCCAGGATCCTCAGACAGTTTTCTCTGATCCTGCCGTAAACATCACGCTCCAGCCTCAGAATAAAAATGTGATCTCTGCCTTGGTACATTTCAGGTCCCAGTATTTTCTAAGAATGTGTTCAGCTTTGACCCATTTTACCTCATGTTCAGGTAAATATTCTTTACTTATGAGAGTTTATCTGAGGATGAACATAGTGACTTGATAAATATATGATTAAAACCAAATGACAAAGCACAATAATAGCACTAAATAAAAGAGAGTTTGATGGCAAGTTTCTGACAGAGAAAGAAGAAAAAAGATCTTGCCCCAAATTCTGTTCATAGGTTTTCCACGTGTGGGACTTCTGCATTTTTATAAAGTACCATCTCCTCTGCAAAAGATTATTAATCTTGTTTTTTCTAGGGAGTGATGAAATTTGTGGTGTTACTCATGTTGCCTTCTACTGAGAAGCACCAATGCTTGTGGTTATTTGGGCTAGGTTTACCACAGGTGGAGAAATCAGAGAAAGAGAACTGGGTTATATTTGGTGTTTTGTCATGTCAAACCAGATGGTAGCAACCCTTGCAACAGCAGTTTTCATGTATCAAAGAAGGTGAGGCATCATTGTCTGCATGAGTAAGAACTGCAGTGGGTCTCTCAAACTCACACAAACACAAAGTAATCCTGCTTTGTCCTTCCATCCTTTAACATCATTCACTTCACAAACCAGACAAACCCCATAATTTTATTTTCATCTCAGTATCTTGAACAGATGAGTTGGCAGTTAAGCCTTTTATATGCCCTACAGGGGAAGTGAATGCAAACAAGAAGATGAAAAAGGGTGTTTTTGACACACCATGCCTTTTGCAACTTGCAGGACAGTTCCTGCAGGTAATTGAACTATTTCTCTGGAGAGTTTTATCTCAGATACTTTTACCTCTAGCTTTTAATGCAGAATTCATTAGCATTTTAAGTCATAATAATGGAAAGTGCATTGAGATCCTGAAACAAAAACAGTTGTTATTAAAAGTGTTAAACATTGAGTAAAAGAAGCAGCTCCTCAGTGGCACGTAACAGTTACAGCTTTTATCCCACAAATCACTTAAAGCCACTTATAACTACTATTATTAGGCATAAAAGCCCACTTGGGTTTTATGAATGCTGGAGAACTGAGACCAAAAGATTTCTTCAAAGAGAATAATGTCTTGATCATCATAAGTCTTTTGGCCCCTGTTCGGACATGGTCATAAGAAAAATGGAGATTATACCAGTCCAGTTGCGTAGAAAAAAAAGGCTGAATATATAAATACAATGTATGTAAAAAGATTTTATTTTAATTAGAACATAGCAGAATAACAGCAGCAACCTGCAGTGATATCATCAAATCAAGGCTGTTTCTATGGGAACACCACCAACTCCCAGAAATTATCGTGTCAGTTTGCCATAAATAGAAAAAAAATAAAAAAGGGGGAAATAAGAGAAAGGAAAGAGGATATAAAAGATTACAGAAGAAAGAAAATGAAGAGAGTTCAGTCCTCTCCTTTTGATACTTATTGCCAATACATTGTCAAGTTTTATTCTAAAAAAAGTAGTGAGATAAAAACGCCAGTTGCGCTGCTCCTGCCACCCATTTGACGCTTTGAACACCTTTTCTGAAGACTTTCTAAAGTGTTTTATGGAAAGAAAACACATGCAATGCATTGTTCTATACTAATCTTCCTGCTGCCTGCATTTTCTACACCATAAGTGAGCTCAAGGTTGACGTGGAAGAAGGAAATACTTTTGATCATAGATACTTGCTGTATTTCCTAATTTCCATTTTTCTGCTAGCTCTGTAATTTGAAGGTCTGGCCTGAAAGTAATACAACTACAGAGAAAGAAAAATAAGTAATGAACACCCAAACAGAAATCATTATATCCCTCCATATGCTTATCTGATTGTCTCCCTTTCCCAGCAATCTTCTTTCCAATAGCTACCTCCATCCCAGTGCCTTCAGTAACTACATAAACAAAGGGAAACCACTCAAGTTCCTCCCAGGAGTACCTAGAGAAGTCCTATCCCTTTGAGACTCCAGTCCAGCAGCATTTCTGCACTCTGACGTTCAGCGACCTTGTTTCTCTGGCTCTCCTCACCACTGACACAGGCTCGCTTCTGTGGAGGGAGTGCCTTTCCAAAGAGCAGCCCAGGCCAGGAGAAACAGATTCCTGGCACTGAATTCCCAGCTGTGAAACTCTCTTGCTTATGGTTTGTGACTACTCTTTTTTCCCAATTGCAAGATGTCTTCTCTATTCTCAGTGATTCTCATTAATTTCTCCCTCTCCAGCCATTCCTCCTGCAATTATCCATTATAATCTTTTTGATTCTTGCCCTACTGTTGTTAGTAATGTTTCCTGAATGCCACACCTTAACCCGTATTTGCTTTATATGAAAAGAAATCCTCCACGTAGAAGTAGTCCACGATAACAAATTATTATTTAATTTTACCTCATAGAATGACTGAAATAATAGCATCACTTTGAGCAAAATGAGACTGTGGCAGTAACTGCTGCTGAGAATATTGACAGTGAATTTGATGATAGTCCTTCAAGTGCAATCTTTCCTTCTTAATAATTTGATTGAAACTCCTATCTGCACACAGTGCAGGAGAGGGCACTCCCTTCTTCAGATCCCTACGATGAGTCTAAAGTACTGTAAGTGGGCTGGGAGAGATAGCAACTACATTTCAAAGAGGAAAAATGCTTTTAAATATATATTTAAAGGTTGATTCCACCACTTGTAAAGCATTGTATGAGCCTACTTGTTCCTAAAGTTATTACATGATTTTTCAACTGCAGCAGAACATAAAATTTCAGATTTTGTTGTTAAGTGCTAAAATGTGGAACAGGCATTTACTTACTTCATAGAATGGCTTGGGTTGGAAGGGATCTTAAAGATCATCCTGTTCCAACTCCCTGTCATGAACAGGGACATCTCTCACTAGACCAGGTTCCTCAGAGCCCCACCCGATGTGGCCTTGGATAATTCTAGGGATAGGGTATCCACAGCTTCTCTGGGCAACCTGTTCCAGTGCCTCACCACCCTCACAGTAAAGAATTTCTCGGTTTCAAAAGAGAAATCTTAATTTCAAACAAGGCTATACTTTTCTTTAGACACAAAGGGCCAAATTATCACTTCAAAGAAAATCTGAAGGATTTTCAATAATATATCCACATGTTAAAGCTGAGAATTTGCTTATGCAAACAAATCATGAGGCCTGCTGCCTGCCTGTCTCCAACAACACAGACTGGCCCCACTATATGAGCGTGAGGGGCTGCAGAGTCGAACAGTATTTCAGGTTTGACTGGTGGTGAACTAGACAGGGAAGAGGAGCTCTCTAGAGGTGGAGAACAAGGAATTACAATAATTTGCTGAGAATAGTCAGTTATGCCTGAGTTACTGCCAGGAGCTGTAAGGACAACCTGGTCACTTGTAGTCAAGATGAGCAGATGTGGACTCTGACCTCACTTTGAGTACGCTGAGTTGCACGTGCAGCGTTAATAGCTGTGCATGCCATGATGTAGGAGACTTCCATTTGCTGTTCTAGGTAAACGCTGAGCTAAATCTTGTAGTTGACATCAATGCTTATAAACAGAAGTGTTCAGAATAATAGGCCCGGGACGTACAAAAACACTCATGCTGCTTCTCTGCTACAGTGTGATAGCTGAAGCAGAAGGAATTTCGGGAGGGAGGGGTAGGGAGAAGGGGAGGGGTAGCCGGGGAGGAAAGTCTTGCAAGGATCACAAAGTATCTTTCTATTTCAAGAAAGCGGCAAAGGACGGCATTCTTTTCAAACACATTTTTGGTGCTTCCTAATTATTATCTTCAAGTAGGCTCCCCCTGGTGGGGATGAAAAGGGTACGCTCTGAAAAGTGAGAGCCCGAAATCGTATTCTGATTCTTGGCCTATTTCACTTTTCACCCTAATTGCAGACTAGCACCGGGCATGCTTTCAGCTCATTATTCTCTACAGAGGCCTGCTAATGGTAGTTCATCTACTGCCTAATTCTACAGCTTTAACATGGAAAAATTCCTTTCAAATTCAATACCAGTGAGAGCAAACCGTAGGTCTGCCTCTCTGCTTTTTGTTTAGCTGTTCAGTAACTGGATAAACATTAACCAGCTGGATAGTGCAATTATAATTTTTTTTAAGGTACTGTAAATGCTTGCAACAGCATAGTATCTGGCAGGCTCACAAGTATTAATGAATGCATTCTTGTTCCACTCATACTATTAGAAGTGATTAAGTGCTTTCACAGAGGTCATGCAGAAAATGAATGCCAGAACCAAGCACCGAGAAAAATCTAAAGTTTTTTTTCCTAAGAGATACTTTTTAAGACATCCCACAGCACAAACAGAAATAAGCAGAAGAAATACAATTAGCGAAAGAATTGACATTGGGCACTAATTATTTACTAGGAGCCTGAATGTACTTAGACATCATTTCCAGTGAACTCAGCAAACAGCTTGTTCAACAAGATCAGGAGTAAGGGTTTAGGATTTGGATTAAAAACACAGAAAAAAGTAAACACTAGTATCCCCCTCTAGGGAAATCATCTCTACTAATTATTTGTCTACAGCTTTCCTCAATATTGCTGCCCAAACTGCATTTGTAAACATGGCTCCATTGTTCTGTAACAAGAAATTAATGCACTTTTGGAATTTCTTGCTAAAATGTATTAGAGAAAATTAAAGTTTTGAGCTATTACTAATTCTCTGTGGAAAGCACTTCATTTGTACCGATAATAAGGGAAAGGTAAATATTTGGAGACAAATATATGGGAATGTCTCTGTTCATACATAGGAATGTCTCTGTTAATTGTGTTAGCTCTAAAGCTAACAAAGTCATCAAACACAATGGCTGAGACTGTTATTGTAACAATTTTCAAATGTCGAAAGCTATTAAGAAGTGTAATCAAATGGCACCCTGAGAGGAAGAAACTTCTTATTATTTTTGCTCTTAAGCTTCTAAGTTTCATGCATTTTTATGCAAAAACTAGTTTTTACATTATCCACAAAAGCCTTGACCTCTGGGTATTTTTGTTATGTTTTACAAACGCATGCATAAACAAAGGCAAATACAAACCAGTTCGTATTTTCTGAGACATATTTAGCCTTGATCAAAGTTTAAAGTTGTTTTTTTGTGTCTGTGTTAAAGTTATGTATTTTTTTGTTTGTGTTCAGTGGTGACCAGAAAGCTTTACATGTGCTTCTTATTCAAAACACCAAGGCATAAATGCTGTAAGAAGATTTTCAGCTTTTTCTTATATTGTCTGGAGGGGAAAAGAAGTGTAAGTACTTAGGATAAGTATAAGCACTTCTTTGGCAAGTATTTATGTTGACACATGCCAGCAAAGCCTCACAGATTGTTGTTCTCAAAATCAGTAACCACACCAAATAGTTGTGATTCTTTCTCTGTTTGGGACATACTATTTCATTTTAATTGGTTTCATTTACTTCAGGTATTTTTCATTTTCTTGTGAGGGATTTTGAGGAGTCTTAAAGATGACTGTCATAAACAAACTTTTAGTGTAGAAAGGTATTTTTAACAAAGAAATAGTCAATTATATATTTGCTAAGAATGATCATCATCTAGTATTGAACAAGTTATGAATGAGGGGAAACTCCTACGAAGTTATATGTGGGGTTTTGTTCTAATTTTCATTTGTTCGTAGTAAAAAATGATGAATCAAAATGAAATTTCTCTCAGTCTCCAGCAGGTACTGTAGCAGCTCACCACAGGCCATTCACATCTCTGCTGTTTTTAATGGCCGTGACTTCTTTGTATAGAAGACAGAGATTCTGCGTCCTCCGATTATGGGTTAGATTTATCCTGACATTCATTCGTACTCTTGTTACACTACACTTTTTTAATGTTTTACAAGTTTTACAAAATCATAATGAATTTGGCTTTCAGCAGAAGGTCCAGGACCAGAAATGGAAGGGTGTAAAATTTCTCATTAAGTCTGACAAAGCTTCAGCTGGGGTTCAGCTGTGCAGGACACAGCAAAGGAAAGAAATGTAGGAGAAAAGTACCAGGTGTAGCAGCTGTCTGTTCTAGAATACGAAGATGAGAGTCCATGGCTGTTATGTTGCTCAGAACAGCCACTCAGAAAGTCCTCTCCAGATCAACCTCAGAGACATGTTCCCAATCTGTGACAAAACCCAAAATAACCCTTAGAGTTGCTTGTGAAATGGTACCAAGGAGCTACAGAGAACCAGTAGTCTGACCCTAAGACACATACAGACATTCACCTTTTCTAAAGTAATCGATATATATTTTGATCCGTGTTAAAATGTACTTGTGGTACACAACATAATTTTTAATAATTATGCAGGCGGAATGTATGGAAAATAAATTTGCATTTATGGCTATGCATTGTAAAACATAACAGTGTTAGCTACAAACAGGTTTGAGGCAAGTTGTCAGTATTTAAAACACTTCAAATATTCATAAATTGGTAGATAAGAAAACACAGGAAAAGCACATCCTGTATGATAATGCAGAGTCAGTTTTGTCCCTGCTGCATTAATCTGTCTGTGATCTTGGATACAGCTGGGAGGAAGATGAGGAGAAGGAGAGGAAGGAGGAGGATGATTACATGCGGAGAACCAGAAGAAATTAGTGTTTCAGTGTACTGGCCTTCACAAAGCTCCTTGAGGTTTGTACAGAAGTCTTTGGCCTCTTCCACTGCTATCGTGCTCCCCAGAAGTGCCTTCCTCCTGATTCAGCACTGGAAAGGGAGCACCTCTTTCCTTTTTCCTTTTCATCTACATCTCCCAAAGACAAAAGAGAAAGAGGAGACTTTCATAACTCCTACTCATGCAATCCAGTAGGATTCTCTAAATGAAATATAATGCTTGACAAGTTTCTGTAACTAGCCAAGAGGCAAGTCCTGCAGTGTATTAAATGTGGGAAAAAAATGTACCACAGGCAAAGCGGATTGTTTCAGACCAGACCAGTGTGCAAACTTTGTACTGGGTCAGTCCAGCTCTGTGGGTGGAAATGGTTGCTGCTGCACTGGACAAATTCTGCAGTCATTATGTGGAACTTGTTGGGAAGTGAAAGAAATTAAATGAAAGAAAAATCATAGAAAGAGGACAAAACCAATTACCAATTTTTTCTTGCAGCTGTTGCAGCTTGTTCCTCTGAAGTTCTTTTTCTATCTAATCTAAAAGATGGACAAAGTTCATTTCAGCATTAGCAAGCTAAAATCAACTCTCAGCTGAGACTAATTTGCATGAATAATGAAAGCCATTTTCAAGTGTGGTATTATATATATTTTTTTTTTTTAAGTAAATGCTGACATTTTGATTTTTCTGGAGCACTACCTATGACCCTCTTGGCTTTGTTTTGTGCTTTGAAGTTCAAACTAGGGACCAGCTGAAAATGGGTTTAGAGCTATCTGACTGCTGTGGAAGCAACTGGAGCAGATACCTAGGACTGAAAATTATTTAGTCTGGCAAGCAATGAGGAGGATATTTTCAGAATAATAAGTCAAACTCACACCTCTGGACAGATAGAACATGGAGATCTAGAGCACTGATTTTTGTGCCCATACCCCGATGAGCAGAAGTGCCACAGCAGCCCACTGTTGACTTTCCACCAATCTCAGGCTGACATTGCCATCATTCAGGTCAAAGCAACATTGATTTGTCCAGACTGCTTTATAAGCAAGCAAGGCAATGAAAAACCCTATTTTGCATTTCTATAATTAAGCAGGTTTTCTAGAGAAATTCAGTGAAGATAGGCCTGCCTCTCAGCCACCTGAAAACACCATCCAAAGGCTGCCGGGCAGACCAGAGTCCACATTATGGTTTTTAAGTTATTAATCAGCATCCTCATTCCTGAGGCACTCGTGCTTGACAAACTGGGGGTGCCCCATTCCTCCAGCTGTCTGGGAGGCTGCTCCACTGCAACTCCCTTGCCCTGACAGAAACATGGAAGGCTCATTAGGGCAAGACCTTAATGTTCCCATCTGCAAGCAGCCTTGGAATAAATCCAGAAGGAAACAAGATTATTTTTTTTCCAGATGCTTCTAGCCGTGCACAATCAGGGGTACAAAAGCCAAGGGCACCCAGCCATCTCCAAGTGCAAGGCCCTCATGGCACTGCTGGGCAGAAGTGGTTTGGCGGGTGGACGTGTTTGGGCAGGGGGAGAAGGTAGTGCCATCTTTTTTCCGTGCTATGGGGCAGCACTGTGGCATTCACGTGGGCTTCTAAAAATATCTTTAGCCCAGCCGAGGCACCAGCATGTGGGAGGGTGCGCCAGGCTGCAGCTGGACTTCACCCTCGCAGCAAAGTCGCCGCGCTCCCAGGGGTGGGGATGGAAAGTGGGGCCCGCGGGTGGGCGGGNGCCCCGGCCCCGGCCCCGGCCCTTGCCCCGGCCAGCGTCTGGCCGGCTGGGCAGCGAGGGCACGGGGTGACCGNGGTTTTTAAGTTATTAATCAGCATCCTCATTCCTGAGGCACTCGTGCTTGACAAACTGGGGGTGCCCCATTCCTCCAGCTGTCTGGGAGGCTGCTCCACTGCAACTCCCTTGCCCTGACAGAAACATGGAAGGCTCATTAGGGCAAGACCTTAATGTTCCCATCTGCAAGCAGCCTTGGAATAAATCCAGAAGGAAACAAGATTATTTTTTTTCCAGATGCTTCTAGCCGTGCACAATCAGGGGTACAAAAGCCAAGGGCACCCAGCCATCTCCAAGTGCAAGGCCCTCATGGCACTGCTGGGCAGAAGTGGTTTGGCGGGTGGACGTGTTTGGGCAGGGGGAGAAGGTAGTGCCATCTTTTTTCCGTGCTATGGGGCAGCACTGTGGCATTCACGTGGGCTTCTAAAAATATCTTTAGCCCAGCCGAGGCACCAGCATGTGGGAGGGTGCGCCAGGCTGCAGCTGGACTTCACCCTCGCAGCAAAGTCGCCGCGCTCCCAGGGGTGGGGATGGAAAGTGGGGCCCGCGGGTGGGCGGGGTGTGTATGTGTGTGCATGTGTGTTAAATTACTACTTTTTAAAATATATATTTATTTTTATTCCCTCGTCAAGACCGGGGCGGGCTTTTTCCCCTCAGGATCTTAAGATCCTTGCGCTCCTTCCCCCGCCCCCCGNGGGACACTCTCGCCCCTGGGATGTGGGTACTCCCGGCGGCGGAGGAGGAAGCGTGGCCGCAGGTCAGGCATGGGCTGTGCGCGGTGCTGCTCCTGTTTTGTCAAGCAGAGGAACACGGGTTGTTTTCAGGCGGCGGTGGATGGCAAGAAGTTTTTTTTTCCTAGTTCTCGTCCCTGAAGTAGATGTCCTGGAATAGGTTAGCTGAGAAAACGGGCTGAGTGACTGTGAAAACTACTGTGTATTAAATACGTACGTATTGAAGGGGGAATGCTGGAGAAATGTTGGAAAGAAGCTCTTAAAGGTTTAATAATAATTAATATGGATAAAATTGAGACTGAAATCTAGTGACTTTCGCATCAGCCTGTTGCCTGATGAGCGACAGGGAATGTGTTGGTAAAGAGTAGCATGCGGATTTTTTATTTCTTTTTGGATATGCTCGGAGTTTGCAAAAGCATAGAGACCGTGGGTTATGTGACAGTCCGCATCCCTGGGGTGTGGAGGGGGGGTGGGCTTGAGTCGCTCAAGAAATTCAGGAGTTTGAGAATAGGGAGGACATATGAGATCAGCATGCCTTTATTTTTATTGGTCCTGAACGTGGAATATTACTAAGCAAGACTTCTGAAAGATAGCAAAAGAAGTCTAATTTAGGAGAGGAAACACTGGTATAAGATAAAGTTCGATGATTTCCACACAGAACGGTCGTGGAGCAGTCTGGATTTACGGGCTAAAGTCTGCAGCTGCTCCTGCTGATTCAGACAGTGACATATTGCTGAAATTGCGATAGCAGTGATACCTGTTACTGTGCACGCTGCATGAATCAAGTCGTTGAACTGCTTCCTGATACAATCAGTGTTTTCAGTTTCTCCATCTGTATATCCAGCACAAGTTCCTGTTTATTTAACGAGGTGTGTTTGTATAATCAATGTTAACATCTTCAGTTCGCGTGCTTTGTGCTGAAGGACAAGCCGTAGGGCAGATGACCAAGGAAATGCGTGAAACTTTACTCTGTGATGGCAGTCGGAGCTGGGACACTTGTTAGGTCCGTGTGCGTGGGGATGGTTCCCGTTCGCTGCGTGAACCTGTGACCCAAAACAGTGTCCCGGCTGGAATGCGCAGGCGGGGCAGACGCTGCTGCCACCCACGGCTCGTACGGGACATTGCCCTGCGTGCAGTGGAAAGGTTGAGTCTGCTTTGCTGTCAGGTACCGGCTTCCGTGTGCAAGATAACATATGAGAAGCTCAGTGTGGGACCCTAAAAGCAGATTGCGTAAGTGTGGTTTTTTTAATTGGTAGACTGCTTTGGCTGTTCTGCTGTGGATGATGATGATAAAACCTGGGTTAGACTCATAACCAGAAAGAATGCTGTGGGAGTTGATGTTTTTCCTGGAGAAGATGCAGGTTAGGGAATGGGGCTTGCAATTTAAGTATGAAACTTTTTTTTTTTTTAATCAAGGATATATATTCTCTAAAGACAGGGGTGTATAAATAATTTGACCAGCTTTGCATACAGACTTTGGTTGCTTAGGGGCAGATGCAATGCTTAATTCATTAGCTGCAGTGCTCAAGTTATTGCTGGTTTGGATCTATGCCTGAAAATGATTGAGATGCACTTGAAATTCAGATTCTGTGATTGTACTGCACTGGAAAGGGCAACATATGACTGTATTTATCAAATCAGGTAGTATAATACCAAGCAAGTTCCTCTTCTTTTCTCTCACTCCTTCTGCACCTACAAGAAGAAATATAAGTAAAGATCCTGTAACATCTCAATTTCTGTTACTGCAGTAGGGGAATGTACAGTCAATGTTTGGACTCTGTACGTGATGACTACTAAATCTGAATTTGCAGAAAGTATTTAGATAGTTGGTTTTTAAAAGTAAATCAAAACATAGCAGTGTCACATCTCAGCAATCACAGCGTAAAAGTCAGCACTGTTTGTTGAATGTCCTGACAGGATATAGCCAGATGCTAGTAGATGATCTTTGTACTTAGTAATTTTATTGCTTGCTGAGGTCAGTATTTTGGGAAATATATGTCCTCTGAAAAGAAGGCCTTGAACATACTATCCTAGGAAATACTATCCCAGTCATAACAAATAGAAAAATATTTACACATTTTAAGAGAGAGATGTTGAGAACTCCAAAGTAGAATAACATGACTTACTATTTTACATCTAAAATAAATATTAACTTATATTAAGTATTAAAAGGGTTAATATTAATATTGTAAAATACTTAAGCTCCAAAGAGAAGCAAAGCATTGAAAAGTTTGATATCAAATATCTTTGTTTGTAAGTCATAACTCACTTATAAGAATTACATTATTTTTTCAGAAGCATTTGCTTTTGTGGAAGCTTTTATTCTCTGTGCTCTGGTGACTGGGACAAGTTCTGTTCAGTCATGCAAAATAGGTGAGACTGGACAGGCTCAGCTCATCTTTCTTGCCCTGTAAGTTACAGATCCTGCATGTGTGTGAGCATCTGCTGCATTATTATGGGGGTATTTTATGCAGTTCATTTAAGTTCTAATAAATGAGATCACAGATAAAAAGGTGAAACTCTGGGGAAATATTTGGCTCTGCTGTGCCAGAATAAAGATTCCTATCTTCTTCAGAGTGTATGTGAAATTAGTACCTAAATAAACATAAAAATCAAGTGAGATATCCAGTAAAGTCTTCTAGATAGAAGTCTTTAGTACTCGCATTACACTGAGTTACCAGCGCTGCTATGCAGTTTTGAGATGCAGCTTTCTGGAATGCCTTTAACACTGTTCTTATAGATCTTCCTCAATTAGTCTGTGTCCTTACACAGAGTAGTTACTGTCTTTGAAAGACTGAAGCTTTCTGAAAACGGGCTTATAGTAGCAAAACCTTCATGGTACTTCACAGTTGCTTTTTTTATCTGTGGTCATTCTGCATCAGGGTTGTCTGGTGGCTTCATAGCCAGGATGAACAGAGATATACAGAGTGCTATATTTGCAAACAGAAAATTGTCCTTGGGGTTTCCAGACTGGAAAGAAAGAAACTGTATTTTTAGACAAAATTGTATTTTTTTTAAATACGTCCACCTTAATTTGACTTCTGAGTATCGCGAAGTGGACTCATTCAGTATTACATACATGACAGCTGTAAAGCTGCCTTTTGATTGCTTTGAAAGTATGTGAAACAGCTAAAGGATTTTCACAAGATGCGAAAAGCATGTTTTCATGCCACGGTAATTGAAGCAACAGCTGAAACGGATTTCACCACCAGAAATACCTCTCTCTCAAATAAGATCACGCATGGAGAGCCTAATTCTTCTTTGCATTGACCCTGTGTCATCTTTCACCGTTGTTACAAATAGATATATATAACCCTCTGTGGGGCGAATGGTGTCACTGTAGCCAGCCCAGGCAGAGCAGAGCAACACAGCACCTATGCTATAGCTACAGTGTAAGTGCTAAAGTGAAAAGTGGAGGAAAACTGGACCAAAAGTCCCTACAAGATTAAGTTCACTAAGCATAAGAACAGAAAATTCAGCATGAAAGCGCTTGCTCAGTCTTGACCCTGCTCTTACAAGTGTCTAAGAAAACTAAACACTGTCTGCTCGGCAACTTCTGTGTAATGGATATTCTATATCCTTCATTTACACTGGTGGCAACTGCAGTGTCTGCCTTGATAAATGGAAGTGTTGGCTATAAATTACAGTGCTTCTGCTTCATTCATAAGAGAGGGGTAAAATGAACGAAGTGAATGAATAGGTTTAGAGATAGTAACCCCTTTGTGTTGGTCTCTTTCACGAGCCATACATAGGCCTGTAAATGACTGCTGTACCATTTAACTTTTTCTAGTTACTATATCATGTTTTCCTCTTTTTATCAGAAGTAACAAAAAAACCAAAAGAAAAAAGAGCAGAACAGAATATGGTACTGGATCACAAAGGAGGTCTTGGGGTCTTTTGTTCCTCTTTCGTACCCTATTGTTTTAAAGGCATTCTGTTATTGCTTTCCTAACTGGCATAGTTTCGTGTGAGAGAAACATATGTATGCACCAGCACTACTGATGTGTATAAAATAGTCCTGACAGGTTTTTGGCTTTTGTCCAAGTCAGTTACACATTTTTTTGTATGCTAAAGAAGGAAGTAAATAACCCTATATCTGTTCAAAATCTATAGATCTGCTGAGTTAGTTGAGTAGACACATAAAGAAAATCATGAGGCACATAAAAGGCAAGCCAGGCTTACATACCAGGAAAACAGACTGGGGCTTTAGCGACTTATTTTCAGAGGGAATGTTTGCTCCTCTTGGGGATGTGTAAATCACTGCAAAAATATCTGTCAAATTCTGCCTGGGATTTAGAAAGAAGGTTGCTTTTATTGGTCAGTTGTGTGAGTGCGAATAGCTTAACACGTTAGTGATGTTACTTCTGTTGCTGTACATTGTGTTTCCTTTAGTGTTTTCAGAGTTAAACCCGAAAGAACTGATCTCGCTTCTACTGAAAACGAAGGAAAATTTGGCATAAAAAGATAAGAGATGGATTAGTCCCTAGATTAGTAAATTGGCAGAGGGGGTGGAGACTCTCTCTGTAAGGTACTGTGTGAGTGATAGATGTGGGGCCTAACAGGGCATTTAATGCAGAATGAAAGCCTTTTTTAGCCTTGAAATGACTAAGTAGCGAGGAAATTATGCAAAAGCGGATTGTACAAAATATTCTTGGATCAAGTGATCATGAGTTTACATTGACTTAACAGTGGGATAAATGATGCAGTTCCACGTGGGGGTACTTGGGCTTGCTCTGAACAAGCTGTACCAAGAGCTGCAAAGGCCCGGTGTAGTTGCAGAATGAGTACACTGTGGTTGCTTTGCTCCTTTCCTCTGCCCAGACTGTTTTACATGCTTGTTTTTCTCCAATACTTCAATGTTTTATCCAATCCATAAGGTGGGACTTTGTACACTGACACTAATACTTACCAGTTCTAGTCAGGGTATACATCTTGATACCTCCTAGAATCACATTTTCTGTTTGTTTATTTGTTTATTTTTTCCAGAGCTGGATCAGCCTAACTCTGCATTTCTTCTGTTTTTCTCAGTACTAGTAGCCTGTGCTGAACCTCTAGTATCATCATGCGGAGTTACTTACTTGTGCACCATGTGCAGTGTTTCTTTCCCAGTGCAGACAACTCTACCTTTTGAATAAAATGCCTGTTTTTGCCTTACCTCGCATCAGCAGCAGGCAACAGGTGCAGTGAAGGGTGACAAGGGCAAAGAAAGTGGAGGGTGGGAAGGGAGAGACTGGTATACCACTAGAAAAGTGGAGAAATATTCACAAAGTGAAATAAAGAAAGAGGAAGGGCCAAATCGAGACTGGTTAATGTGGAAGTTGAATTCCAAAACCAGCATAAAACTTGACACGAGAATTTATGGAAACAGGTGAGTCCTCATCTTTAACCTGCTTGGTCTGATGGTAGCAGATACTGATTGCTCTGAAAGTATACTTGAGAGCTGCTCAAAGAAAACCACTTTTCTCCTTTGTGCCTATGATAGATACAAATGCAAAAATATCTTCTATTGGCATTTAATCCCTAGAATCATATTCCTTTTTCATCAGGCAGCAAAGTTAATTGAGCATTTTTGGATCCTGGTGTTCATTGCTTATGCCATGTGTACAGATAGGTATCAATCACAATTTCCTTTCTAAATATAATGACTTTCCCAAGAAATTACAAATTAAATCCTTTAATAAGTAAAAAGGTTGAAACTTCAATTTAATAAACTCATATTGTTTTTTTTTCTGAGAACTTTGTTTTATTAGCAATTCAGAACTAGGCCTACAAATCAAAACATCTTTTGTCAGGGATTCTTTTTGTTGTTGCAATTGCAAATGACTGCAATTTGTTGTTCATTGTACAAAGTAAAATCATTGTCCTGAGTAAATGGATGTAAGATTGGAGCTAGATACTTTGTGCTGCCTTTAAAAACAGCTCACCATTTTCTGTACAAAAAGGCATATTTACACCTTTATGCACATAGGAAGTTTGATACCAGCTTTGACACTTAAGGGACAATAAGAACATATTGCATATTATTTTTTCAGAACAATGAATTAGTTAAATTAGCAAAAATGCAAGATTATGGTAGCATAGTCAGGCTTTCTTAACCACACAGGGGTTTATAGTTACAGTTATGTACTTGTAAGTATGGGAGCCTTACCCTGGTGTAAAGAACATCTGAGATGGAGCTATCAATTATGTCATTGAAATGGAACAGCAGCTCCAATGGGACTGACAGAAAAGGGCATGAAAGTGAGAAGGAATAAGCATGTTCAGAAGTTATTGTTTAATTTGATAGGCCATTATGGCTAACATTTTTACCACTGGAAATTGATTTGGAATGGTAATTAGGTAATCACAACTTCACTGAAAACCAGAATCAAAGCTTCTCATTCTTTCTTTGAGGTGAGGATTTCCCTGGCAATTTATTCCTGCAGATGACCAGATCATTGTATTTTACGTCCCTTGTGAAAAACAGTTCTCCTTATCACATACAGTGACCACAGTCCATGCCGAGGCCTCATACAGTATTGTAGGAAAGAACGGTGCATGCTTAATAGCAAAATTTATTTTTTTTGCATGGCCAGTATTAGATTGTCTCTTAAGCTGGTAGCTATCAGCCTGATGTGGCATGCATACAGTTTTCTATGAATTTATCTTTTCTAGATATAAAGCTGTGAAAATAGGACATCTGATAAAATACCATGTGGTTGAAAGTGGAAATTTCAGAATTATTTAAGAACTGGATTTTTAAAGTCCTCTAGTCTTCCGATACCCACGTTTGCAAATTCTTTTCACTTGACTGGCATTTTAAAACAGGGTTTGAGCTGTCTGTAGCAAATATAGAAGAGCAAGATGCCGAATACTGCCTTGTTTGCATTTTCCATTTTGATGCCAGATACTTAACTGGAAAGCAAAACTTTCTTCTGTTAAGGAAATTGGTTAAACAATGTTTGGAATTCTTTTTTTTTTGAAACCATTCTGTGTAAAGGTATACTTTTCAAATAACTCTGTATTATACAAATGATAGTAAATAAATACATGAATAACTATAAAGGAATATATCATTAATAATTATGTGAAAACATGCAATTAGCTTCTTAGCAGAGGCTGCAATTCTTGCAAATATTAACCTGAAACATCAAATTATCTCTACAGAGAGAGATCAAGAGCTGCTCACACTGATACTCTTGAGGAGTATAAGAGTAAACAGTTGTCTTCAGAATGTGCCAGTGACCTTGAACTTCTACTGAGCTGCACTTTCTTTAGCTTAGGCCAATGATTAACTTTGCTAATGACTGTATATCAAATTCACTATTGTTTGTATATCTGGCAGTGAAACAAGCCGTGTCTATCTTTGTGTGGATGATGCAGTATTAATTTCAAGGCGACCCTTTGTATAAATTGTTTCCTTTGAAAAGTTAAGCCTTTGTGTAAGTCCTAATTACTTCTAATTTACCTCATTTGTCTTTGGACTCTCTAACTTCAGGTTAACGCTACTACAGGCACAACATATTTCTTCTTTGCATGTATTGTTCTTTTCTCTTACTCCTTATTTAAAAGAGGATGATAGATTCTCTTATTCTGCTCCCTTATAATCAGTCATCTATGACAGATCCCCATGGAGCAGAGGAAGCTACACCCTGAAATAGTCATATGGAGGGATGTGAAGTCATCTGTGCAGCTTTGCCTCTGAAGGGAGGTTTGTCAAGGCATCGCACTCCAGTTTCTGGCCTCAGCACCTCAGGGAACCCAGCAGAGATCTGCCCACAGTACACATGGAAGCAAGGCGTCTTCAAGTTCCTGTCGTCCCTGCTGGGTCAGCCCTGGACAGTTTGTGGCAATTTTATCAGGCTTCTGACAGAATAAGAATCATGCTGGGTTTTTTTCAGGCAGAAAGGGGATGCAGCCCTTAACTGCATTAAGCCTGGTGGAAATAGTCCAAGCTGAGGGGAACTTACGGTCCTTGGCTTAAATTCAGGATACTGTGAGACAATTCAGGATGCTGTGAGACAATCCTACAGACCCTGTAGAAGACAAATGCTGCTTAGAAGTGTTTCATCAGGTATTTAATGGAGAAAGAGCCCTTCAGTAAGGTTTGCACATTCCTATGGAATTGAAAAAGCCAGATTCTGTCTTTAGTTGCAGTGATGTAAATGGTGACTGAGAGCAGAAATTACNACCTTGAAGGCCCTTCAAATAAATACCTACCTTTATTCCCTTACTCTTGTCTAGTCTCTGTTTCTAGGTGGCTGGAGAAGGCATCAAAGTCATACACAATTCAGGTGTACAACTGTTAGGCAATGGTGAAAGGCTGGAGTTTTCTTAGTCAGCTGTAGGAATATACATGTGAAAGTCTTAGTATATACATATAGTAAGATGAGTATGTGTATGGGTATTTGCCTTTCTTCTGTAAAGGAAAGTTCTAACAGTTTGACACTTCTGCATAGTTCTTAAATGTCTCAAATGCAGCAGAGACTGTCCATTCTTTTGTGAATGGGGTTATCTTTGCAGGGAAAAAGAGACAGGATATTCAGAGGCTCTGCCTTGATTCTTCCTTGTTCTGTTCTCTAAACAAAAAATGTCATTCACACTCTAAAAAGAAGAAAAAATGTAGCATCCAATGCTTAAAAATTAAATGGTTTGAGTCTCTTAAAATGAGAATCTAGACCAGCTCGTTCCAAACAGAATTTCCAAGTCTTTTCCAGTTGTGTGATAGTGACAGCAGGAGAGTTGATCTGTGTAACACATCTACTGTTCTCTGGTTTTAATCTTCGCTGTATCTACATGTGTTGTACTGTCTTTAAAAGATCTGTGGAGTGCTCATACCAGTGATTTCAGCTGTTCTTCACTGATATTTCACAGGAGCAAATGGGCACACGACTACGCTAATTGTCTACTTTTGAGATCATGAAAGTTGAGCAGATGCTTATTGATGCTATTTTTTATAAGTAATTTTGAAGTTATTTGACTTTTCTGTTGAAATACAAGGACTTAAAAGCTATAACTCAGCACAGTACAGTTAATGAGGAAATCATACTTGATTATATAAAAGTTGATTAAAAGTTAAAACCAGTTTGTGGTCTACTTCTTCAGTTTTTCATAAAGAAATTCAGACCAATATTATAGATAAGTTTTCCTGCACACCTTTGAAATATCTACCCCAGCCTTTCCATTGAAGGAAGAAAATCTGTACATTTCCCTAAAGCTGAATTACCTACTTCAGAGTGTTCAGCTGCAGTGATTGCAAACCCAGCAATAATGAATTAATTATTTTGCAGTCCTTTCTCCATTTTGGTTATAAGGGTCAGATATTCAATTCCAACTGTGTTGTTTCATGTTAATGACTATACCACCTAAGGACATTGGCCATGTAAAAGATACCCCTATTTAGATTTGTTTTAGTGCATAAATGCGTATTATGCACATTTAAATAATTGTGATTTTTTTCCCCCTCTGTCCTTTCCCCTTCTAGACATTGTACTAAATTGAAGGTTCAGCTGTTTCATACCTTCCCTTTCCTTGATGGGTGAAGGTATTTTAGAATAGTTTTTGCAGGCACAACTGTGGTGGTTCTGCTGAATGTCAGTGTGGCAGGAGACATGTAAACTGCTGTCCAAAATCCACCGTTTCTTCGCGTGGCTCTCTGCTCCCAGCAGGATTCTGTTTTAGTGGGAGCCCTGCACTGCGGCTGTGGTGGTGACACTTCAGGAGGAGACCTTTGGGAAGCGCTTGGATCAGAGTTTGTGCATGTCTGGCAGCTGGGCAAAGTGAGACCAAAGCTACAAGAAAAGCTTAGGCAGAGGTTTTGAGTTTCTCACAGGCAAATCCAGCACACAACTGAGAGAGCAGTCCATGAAGAGGAAAGATCTGCACTTCCTCTATCTTGTCTGATACTTCATAATTAAAGTCTGGGTGAAGACTATTTGGGCCTTCAGAAATGTAGAGGTTGAGTTCTTACACTGATGACTGCAGTGTGGTTCTTAAACCCAGCTGCTATTCAAGCACGCACGGTGAGATCACGCAAGGAACAATCTGTGACACCTGAAATTACCAGGTTCAGAGTTATCCTTACCAGCAGAACAAAAGAGGACCAATTGTTTTGAGATCAGAGAAGAGTAATAATGTTCTCTGACTGATAAGAAGTTCACTGCCTCATGAGAAGTAAAACAACTCAAAAAGTATAACAAGTCCTTGTAAATGTACTTTTCAATTACAGTTCTTATATTCCACAAAGCTGATGCTGAGCAGTAGGAGAAACTGTTTTGCTTGGAATGAGGTAGAGTCATCTGCAGTGGAGTGCAAATGGGATCAAATTAAGAGAAGGAGAAATTAGGCTGCGTGTCAGGCAGTCTGAACTGAAAGAGTTATTTGACTGGGAAAGAGCTTCCCAAGGGAAATAATAAAAGCCACATTATTTGGGACACCTAAAATTAGACTTCAGAAAGCACTAAAAAAATTGTACAACCTTGTTTTGGTAGGGAGGTGGACTAGAAAAGGCAGGGTTTGGGATTTTCTTCTCTTTTTCGTGGCAATAAATTCTACAATTGTTTGACTTGATTCTGTTCTGTGATATTTAAGTCAAGGTAAGGTTTACATTGTTTCTTGCCTCAGGAAAATGAGGTTAAACATATAGTCTTCTCTCCTCCACCTATGGCCAGCTTTCTGAACTGTATCTTTTTATTTCTGTCCCTCAGGGATAGTTCAGACCCCTCTCTTCCAATTATAGGTATGTATATTTAGAGGAGTGGAGAAAGGGCACATGTGCCTTAAGGATCCTTTGCAGCATTTCCTCTTGCCTGGCTCTTATCAGACACTAGAACTGATCAATATGATACTTCTTTTTTGGTTTTAATTCAGAATTTATTTAGATTNTATCTATTATTTATGTATTTTTATTTATATATATATGGTGAACACTTCCTCTGCACAGAATTTTGGGTTGTAGATGTTCACACAGTTTCTAGTCCTTGAATTTAGGCTGCATCATTTGGAGGAACGGGTGCTGGGGCAGGGACTGGTGGAGAGACAGCTAGAAAAGTCATCTGATGGCATTTCAGATTGTGACTTTTAAATAGCAAGAGCTGATTCCCATTTCCTCTCTCCCACTGCTGCTTGCCTCCAGTGTGCTCTACCTCCTGCTGCCATTCATGTGGTCTGCCACAGGAGCGTGGGTTGTAGGGTTTTTTTTTTTCTAATTTGACTAAGAGCATATTTCCCATTCTAAATCCTTAATGAAGACAAAAGGCCTGTATTGCAGGGTAGGAAGATACTAACCCGAAACATATTATTAGCTGGGAAGACTCATTCTCCTTATGTCCATGTTTTTGAATGGCTTAATTGAGGAAACGAGATCTCTTCTGATAATGGGGTTTTGAATAGGGCAACAATGAGGGTGGAATGGTGGAGATGCTGTGATGCCAGCTTTCTTGGAAAGCTTCATTAAGTGATTATTAAAGTGATTGTAACCGACTCTGTTACAGATCAGGGTACTTTGATATGCCAGTCCTTTGCATAGCAATCTCTCAAGGGAGAAAGTGAGTGTTTCAGAGGCTCTGCACATTTAATTTTTGACTGATCTCCCATTAAGTATTTTACAAGACAGAGAAGGAGAAAAATACTCAGATATTATCTGGATATTGTTCGTGTACACTGGGTAGAAGTGAACAAGTCTGCATGTACATTTTAATTTCACTGCCTCTTCCAATCTAACCCTCTAACAAAACAGCCAAATATTCCTTTCAAGACTGTAACTCACCTCATTTCTATGTTGTCTTATCTCTTGAACTTTTCCAGATTTAACTGTAGTGCCTTCTCCTTACACAGATGATTCTGGAAAAGGATGTAGTGTCTGCTTTTAAAAATGAAGGGGGAAACAAGGGGAATTGGGTCTGGAAACTGTGGTTTTCTCAACTTCACATCAATTTCTAGGTAAACATCAACATGCAAAAAATGTTTTTAAGACGTTTCAGGAGACAGGAAAACAAATTATCACCTAGAGAGATGTATAAAGAGTAAGTGTGAGAAACCAATGTAATTTGTTGTTGTGGATAAAGCCTTGCAGAAAGAAAAGATGAAGCACATGACATATTTTGTGTTATTGTAGGGGTTTTGACACTCTTTCATATGACACTGTGAAGAGTCTCAGAAGATAGTTGCAACATGATGGATGTAGAACTAGATGTAAAACTGTATGTGTTTGGAGCATTTATCCTAGCGTCACTACCAAAAGAAGATTTCAAGTGTGGCTTGCAGAGGGCTCTCTTTAGCAGGGCCTAGGACTTTCATTTGCAACTTTACTAATGAAATACAGGGGTTTCTTGTTAATTTAATGATGACTGAGTTATGCTGAGGCCTGGGTTAGGTATGAAAAGCAGTAAGTGATGCACTGTCATTCTGCAAAGGTTGTTTTTTTTTTTTTTAAAGCATATAGCTTTTTTTGGAAGATACGTGCCTTTTTGTCAGTGTATTACTAAAGAACTGTGAAAATTAACATTTAAAAATGGCAGGAAAAACACATGACTTTAACACTTGATATGTCTGGCCCTTGATATGATATCATTTGGTAATAGAAGTTTTAATCTGTAGAATTATTTCTTTATTTATTAATCAATCATAAGGGGTTTTTTTCCTCTTTTTTTTCTTGTTTAAACATTGAGTAAGTCAATTGAACCTTAAAAAGTCCCTTACTCTCTCCTTAGAGCAGCAAACCTCTGGCTTAAAGTCAACAGAGTTTTTGTCCCAGCAGGAGTGTCTACATGTGGTCGACGGTGATTTGTTCTCTGCAGGATTGCATTTCAGGGCTATGGGCTGGGTTAAGGCACGATGTAATACTTGGACAGGCTAGCATCTATGCATTTGGTACTCATGGCACTGGTCCAGATCCCTGAGCTTGCTCTTTAGATGTATGTTGTCATCATAACTGTAATGAGGCTGTTCGTACTGTAGTTTTGAAAGCAGTGCAGTATAAAAGTCTTCAGTCTGCTGAGAGCTAGATATTTGGCTGATCTTCAGCTTGCAGTGTATAAACACATTCCTCTCTGTTTTATCTTTTTATTCTTCCACTTCTCCTTCTCCTCCCTTCCTTCTCTTCAAGGACATAGACTTTGGCTGTATTTTTCACAACTGCGTGAAGCTCGAAATCCAAGCGGATGCCTGTGCCACCACCACCGCCACCACCTCCTCCTCCACCACCTCCACCACCTTCTGGAGGGCCCCCTCCACCACCACCACCACCACCTTCTGGAGGGCCCCCTCCGCCACCACCACTGGTAAGATTGACTTTTCATTTATATGAGCAAAAGATTAGCTGTAGTAGCCGGCTCGGAGCCCACAGGATTTTGGCATGGATATTCCTAGCAAATATCTGTGGCAGATGTTTGTTTTGCTGGCACTGGTTCTTCTGTTCATTACAGCAGTGGTCTCCAAAGTGGGGTGTGTGAGATGATCCATTGGTGTGTGGGATGAAAATACTGGAACTTCATCATACATATGTACACTTTATAAAGAAATAAACCTATGTTTATTGGGGTGCATGCTCAAAAATTTCGTTGCTGCTAGGAGTGCAGAATCAAAAAGTTTTGAGACGATTAGAGTGCATATGGTGAGAATTTAGCATTTGTGAATACTTCTCCAGCCACAGGGAATTCATTTGTGTATTGGTAATGTGCAGATGGTAAGTATTAATTTCTTCATCCTTTTTCTTACAGCTCCTATTAAGACTCACAGTGTTCAGCTGTAGGTTTTGCCCTTTCTAGCGCATGGTGTCTTCCTGGGGATACAGCACAGTATTCTTTTGTACATGTGCAGGAACAATTACAGCTTGTAACAGATCATTACTGTGTGTGTCATGAAGTAGAACATGTGCCTTGCCAGCGTGTTTGCAATAAGAGGAGGATGCTCTGGGTGAACTTTCAGGGTATTACATTTTCATACCTTCACAATCAATTATTGTACCTGTGGTAAAACCTGTTTCAGTAATTCCTTGAATTCTCTGGTCAATTGGTCATAACCTGTTTCTGCATTGAAATTCTTAGACTTTTTTTGAAAGAGTGGAACCTGGTACAGTTGTGTTCAAGTCATAAAATCTCTCCTGATTGTTTTTCATATGTTTTTCTGTCACTGCTGTACTTATTTTCAGAGTATGTTAGTCTCTGTAGCAAAACAGTACCTGGTACTTCAAATGTACTTCAAAAAAAATTTTTTTAGGAAGTACATTTCTCCCTTGCATTCCCTGGCATCTCTGCCTGTTTTGTTCTGAGGAAGGTCAGCTGACTTTGTTTGGTAGTGTTCATAATGCTCTTCTGTTATCTTTTTGTCTAGAAGGAGGTTTCCTTGCAGGTTTCTCTCCACTACTTTACAGGCTGAACCATTTTGTAAAACTCCCCATGAGTTGTGGAGATGAAGAGGAGGAGGATAAAGACAGCAAATGAAATAAGCAGTATTTTATTCTTTTCAGCATTCAGTTTCAACTTTGGCACCATGAACAGTGTTTCCAATTAGCAATTCTTCTGGACTGGTACACAACCTATACTTAGATGCTGAAATAAATGGGCTGCATATTGTGAGCAGCTTAATGCTCACAACTGCAATTAAAGTCAACAGAAGCTACAAATGTTCTTATCCTAATAAATTTAGATCAGTAAAGTATCTAGAGACATTTTTAGACTTCTCTAACATATGCCAATTGTAAATGACTTGAGATAGCTAAAAGGACCCCTAAGGATCATTATGAACAAGTTTGGGGTTTTTGTTTCCCCTTCCCTTTTCTGACAGCTAAACTCACTACTGTGATAGGTTTTTGACACAAGAAGGCTTATTTTCATATTTTAGTTGGATCATTCTGTTTCAAATGGGGTGGTGTCCATATAAGATACACAGAATTTAGAGTCAGCTTAATCTTGGTGACACTATACATACTAGGTGTGTTTCTAATTAATGCCTGATATTATGGCCTTGCTTTAGTAAGTGTTGATACTAAAAAGAGCATATGAATCAACACAAATAATTAGTAAAAGAGCGTGGCAGAATATTGTTTTTTCTGCAACAGCAATATTACATTTCCCTGTCAAAACTGAATGAGAGACAGGATCAGGAATCTGCCTGGTGAGTTCAGCAGAAGCACAGAGTAAGAGTCAGCTCTCCAGCTGGTGCCGAGTTACAGAGTAAAACCTTATAGTTGGGGAGTCTGCAAAAACTTGCTACAGACCCTGTTTTCTTTTATTAGAAAGCCCTTTTCTAGAAATTGGCATTTGTCTTTTACAGTTGCTAAACTGCCCAGCTGTTGTTACAGCTGCTAGATCTACAGCTGGGGGATGGAAGAAGGAAAAATTTTAACAGGCATGTAGTTTTAAGGAAAACCTTCAAAGCAAATAAGTCATTATTTGGCCAACAGCTGGAAAAGTTCCAAAGTAAACAGCACAGTGATTTTTATTATACTGGTATGAATAAACCAGAGTAACATTTGCATGTTAGCAATTAAAATTAGGTTTTAATTTCGCTATTCATATGCAGGTGAGCCACTAGCTAACTTACTTGATTGATGTTAAAAGAAAAATGCCTGTGTGTTGGTGGGGGTTTTAGAATCCTGCCATTTTCCATGATGCTATCGCAGGGGTTCCATAGACTTGCCTTGCTTTTCTAGTTATGCATAATAGCCATACTTTCCTCTTGCTTTCATTATCAAGACATTTTTAGCAGACGAAGTCACCATGTTATCTTTTTTTCTACACATTTTCTTCGTGAATATTGTGAGCCATGATCCCAAATAATTTTGCAGTCCTTACTTCATGGAAATTCTAACCACTGTTGGCACGTAGCTTTTTTGTCCCGTTAACTCCATCTTAAGGCAGAAGAAAGGTTCTTTCCTAGTGTTTTCTAAGATTTTTGGCCTTGTTCCTATGGTTTTCAAACTTTTGGACTTCCTGATACTCTGTAAGTACTTGCACTGAATTTTACTCACAGAAGTTGTTACAAAACAATATAAAGTGATTTGGAGATGGTATTTAAAACATTCTAGGAACCACCTGTGCCTAACAGCTGAAAAGTTACTGCCTGTTAGAGCAAACTTAATAGAAAAAAAAGTGGATTTCTCAGGAGGGAATGGTAGGATGTCTGCTACAGCCAATGTAGGTGGCTGAGTCAAAATGTAAATATAGCTAATTAGTTTAATTGAGCATGTCTTCAAATGCCTGCCTTCTGGGGGTCATAGAGATGAGAGGGGTGAGTAGGCAGGATAAAACTGTGCCCTGATGTATTTTCTGGCACTGGCTTACAGAATTCAAATCTCTTCTTGTTCCCTTTCCCCCTACATCTTAACAAAGCACACTTAGAAAGGAGGCATAGGGTGTTTGTTCCAAAGCTCTTTTAATTTATGGGCATGTCATGTAAGGTGGAGTTTTTTCAAAGAGTTTTTGTTGGTGGTTTTGGGGAAGAGGATGGTAGGTTTGGGCATTTTTAAAGATTTCTGCTCATGAAAAACTTCTTTTTATTCCCCCTCTATTTCTTTTACCACTCATGCCTTTAATTTCGAGGCACCAGGTTAGTTTTGGTTTGTCATATTTTCTGGAGTAGGTGCTACCACTGAGACTGATTAAAATTTTTCTCTACTTAATTTCCCAAGGATCAAGAGAGAATTTTGCTTTGATAAACCCTCTTCACTTATTACATGCAGTGAAGGCTGCTTACTGCCGTGTAGCCTCTGTATATGTGAATTTCTAATGTTATGATCAGTCATCACCTATCAAAATGTTCATATTGAAGGAAGTGTGGATGCATAGCAGCCCTGCTGGGTTGTGCCTTACTCAGAGATGTTTGTTTAATGATTCATATGTTTGTGGAGTTCAGGAAAATACTTGTTCTCTTTAGAACTGTTATGATGAAAGTCTTAGCAGAGAAATTAACCCCCAAAATCACAATGGATCAGATGATTAAAGCTCATAAAGTAGGACCACATGTTTATTTGCTGCCTTGTGGCACACTAGAAACTAGGCTAGCAGGAGGAGAAATTAATATGCTTATTTTGGTGATAGAAATGTGAAACTTGAAACAATGGTGAATGCTACACTAGCAGGTAGATGAATCTTAATGAATACCTCATTCTTACTTAGTTAAAATTTTTTTTTAAATTAAAAATAGAATTACTGTTGTAGATAAATCTGTCAGTGTGTACCAAGTTTGTTATTCTCATCTTATTTTCTAGTCTTGTAAGAGAAAACTCAGAAAAGCAATTCTTCATGATATAATGCTGTGTTAAAAGCATAATTTACACAGAGGAGGGATTTCCAACATTCAGAAAAATATCACCTGATGGTTTTCCTTGAGGGGATGTTTTTTCCCCTCCTTCATGCAGCTATTAGATTGAAAACCTTGCTGAGCTCTTTCCTTCAGCCTTCTCAAGAAATTCAGAGAGCTACAGTGTTCATCTGAAGTTTTGTGGGGGTTGGTTGTGCTCCTATGACATTTAGCACTACTGTTCTTTGGAAGGAGAACAAATAACATATGTAAAACATCTTGGCTGAAGATAATGATGATTTATGGTATTTTTATTTGGTCTTACCAGATATAGTATGAGCAAATGTGCACATTCAAGCACTCATATGCATACATTTTTGATCATGCTTGCTAATTATTTATTGTAAAAATTAAAGTAATTTCTCAAGTTTTTATTCAGACCCCTAGACATGCAAATGTAATACTGAAAGAACAGACTCGTGCATGGTGCTAATTGCAAAATACGTAGGAATGTGTTCATTAAAATTTTATTTGAGCTGTAAGATCATATTTAGTACTTTGTCATGGAGTCCCTAGGCCAGGAGACACTAAAGCACAATATTTATTGCTGATAGGTGTGGATACAGAAATGCCGCTTTCAAGAACTCTTCTTGCTTCTCTCATCCTGTGAGAAGCTTTTCTCTCTCACAGAAGCTATCAGTAGTGTTATTGTAAACTAAGAACACCTGCAAATTGTTTACCATATAGTAGAAAAATATTTTCACAATGGATGTCTTAGGGTTTAGCCAATCACCCCAGGTGGAGTGGCTGATCTCTTGACCAATTAGACTATGAAGTAAAAAGTCTATAAAGAGTTGTTAAATAATTTAATAAATCCCTTCTGCTGCACCATTCCTGCCTGCTGGACTTCTGTCTCTACCCCCCTGCTACTGTGCGGGACGCAACTATAGGTAGGTAAAACACACCGGAGTGAGAGAAAGTGCAGGCTTGGTAATCTTGTTGATGGCTGACTGATCATACAGACTGTGCTAAGGGCTGGACAAAGCACAGCTGAAATTTTTGAGTGCCTTGTTCCAGACAAAATAACGGATACTGATTTATAGTGTTTTATGATATATCTCACACCAGTCTGCTTTCATAAAGAAGTGAGAGGCAATTGTAGAAAAAAAAATTGCTGTGTCTTTGTGTGGTTTATTTGGCTTAATTTTCAGCTGTTGGAAAATGGGGGTTGCATAGCTGTGGCGTTTCAAAGTGTTGCTGCAGTAACCTTCTACTCTTGTAGTCAACAAATACAGAAAGAGTAAGTGGGAGCTGTGAAAGATGGGGAAGATTAAAAGAAAACATAAATACTAGGCTGGCATTGCTCTGTTTCATCTGGACAGGTACAGGGCCATGGACTGCATATTGTTCCGAGCTGCTAATCTTCTTGAATGCTTCACTTGAGAACTCTTAGGTCACAGTTTTAAATGTATTTAGATGCTGCATTCTGTTTTGCAGGTTTCTTCGTAATGTCATGGGTTCTACATGTCTGAATAGAATGGAAAGCATTTGAAGAGCGTTCTTTCTCTTTGTTTTTCATCTGTATACTATACAAGTATGGAAATTGCAGAGTAGAGTTACCAGCTATAAATGATGGAGCCCAGGTACCAGAAGCAGCCTAGCTGCAGAGAACTAATAGGTTTATTTACCATTCTAAACACAAAGTAATAATGCTCTTAAAAGTCAGTACCCTATCTCTAGTGTATGCAGTGACTACGTATTAAATTCCATCTGTTAATTAATTTTATACTTTTAGCCTTTTAATTAAAAGAGAACTCAGAATTATAGTAACACTTGAGTAGGACTTCTCTGAATGGCTGGAAGGTGAGAGTGCAAGAAATGCTAGTTTCTCATTATTCTCTCTAGGGTTAATCATAATTTTGAGTGGATGCTAAAAGGCATTTCAGAATGATCAGTAGCTTCCGCACAGGTAACTGGGTACAAGAAACAGCCTAATGTTCTTAGAGAGAGATTAAATTGTGGTGTGTGTAGGTTGGTACATGCTGAAATTTTTGTTGCCACTACTCATGCTATCCCTTGTCGTTCTGGGGCCTCTGCTATGGTAGACAGAGAGAATAAACAGTGCTAGTGTCACCAGCTCCCATGGGGATGTTTTCAGCCTTGTACTGTTTGATGTTTTCGTTGCAATGCCGGGCCCTCGGATTTTCTGCTTTATGTAAAAGTTTTCCCTTTCTTTTAATTGATGCAGAGGCAATCGTGGGACTTTGAATCCCAAAAATTTAGAAATCAAAAGATGAAGTTCAAAATTATTTTTGAAGCCAGTCTCATTGTATTTTTGGTATTTGTGATCTTTCTGGACTGCTGGGAAACACTTATAGAGTAGTTTAAATTTTATACTGCCTCCATTTTGGTGGCTTCTGTTACTGCATGTTTTCTTTTAGTGAAAGAATAGTCAGAATTTAAATTTAAAATGTGGGTGTCAGAAGGTTAAATACCTACAGAAAAGCTCAGCAGGTATAAATGATCCTACTGATTCTGTTGCATTTTTTGTATTAGTACAGAAATCAAGCAACCCACACTGGAAAACCTACGTACACCCTAGTTAACAAGCCCACTTCTCCATTTGAGGCAGCAGCAATTGAACCCTTCAGTATACAAGATTTTATACTATCTGATACAGCGGTGCTAGCATAAAGTGTGGAGGGTTTATTGGGTGCAGTGGCATTGATTTCTGGGGGTGTTTGAAGTGAGCACTGGGAATGTGGATTTAGAAGAAAGTTGCTCCTGCTGTGCTGGGTTTTGTTTTCTGTTCCCTGCCATTCTGTGTGCTGGTAACTTCAAGCAGGTGCGGAGGCAGGCACCAGGCTCTGCTAACCCTGAAAGGCCTCGCTATTTGGGACTAAAGCCAGGACTAGGCGGTGGCTGTAGCGCCAGGAAGAGATCCGTAACAACTTTTCCACTACTTCCCTAGCTGGGAGCTGAGAAACAAGGTCGGTGTAGATACAGCCTATCTAAGTACACACATTGCTCGATGACCTTTTCAACCTGGCAGGTTCAGACTGCAGAACTTTGTGCAATGGAGACTGAGATCATGGTTAATCAGTACTGAGCTGCGTGTAGGTGGAATTGTCAAGTGCTGGTCCTGTCGTTCTCTTGAAACAATGATTTCTTCAGATGCCAGGAAGCTACTTGGCAGGGCCCCTCTTGTGGGCTCCCTCAGAAAAGCTGGGTGGAGAGCGACCCCTCACATGGGAAGCATTTGAAGCTCAGCTTGCTAGAAGGCTGAGAGATTGCCATGTTTGCCCAGGCAGACAGCTGCCAAGAATTAATTAGTTTTGTCCTATGCTACACAGCAGAAGCACAAGAAGTGGCTTTGATCTTGCAAATGACTGTGCAGGTAGGGTCTTGCACCGTGGTGAGGTTTCCCATAACTAAAAAGCTTTAAATCAGAGGTCAGGGCTCTCTTGTGAATAGAACCAAAACTGTCAGGTACCAGATCTCCCAAGCTTCTTTAGAAACAAGCAGTTAAAAGTATTTAAAATAAAAGAAGACATCTGTTTTGTTGCTGAGACTTGTTGGATTATTCCTTAAACTCAATAATTTTGCTTATTTTATTATGCATTTGACAGTGCATGAGTGAAACCACACCTGATGCACATGTAATGTAAATACAAGAAGGATGACAATGTTTTTTTCTATGGTACTCCTGTTTGTGATGTGCTGGAAACTGGGTTTATTGTTTTAATAAGCTCCTTCTTTTTGTTGCTACTGCTTTTCTCGGCACATTCCTGGTGGAGACTTTAGCTGCTGGTTTGAAAATTCTTTGTAAAAGCAATGCTTTTGCCTCCTGGGCAAACTGTTTCTGCTGCAAATGTAAATTCATTAATTCCTGGCATAATTCTAAACTAGTAATAGTGGATTGATCTTGGGATCAAGTTGCAAATTCCTCTGGGGTTTCAGATTTCATGTTGAGGTACAAATGCATAGATGACTTTTATAATCCTGTGCTATATGAAGGAAGACATGCTGGTCATCTAACAGTGAGATTTCTGGTCAACTTCCACGTTTTACTTTGTTGCAAAACAACCTCATTCTTTTATTAAAAGTATGACATTGTACTTTGTTAGACTGTTCTGGCATCTTACTGGCAATATTATTTTTTCCCTGTCACTTCAGCTTTTGAAAAGGATGCAGTCTTTGAGGAGCTGAATTCATTCAAATACCTTAGTCCTGATGGTTACAGGAATCTCCTTATGGAACACTTGTGATCAGCAGCTTGTGGCTAAGGGGAAGGAAACAACAGAGTAAGGTGCTTGCAAGTAGGTCTCCCCTGTTCCTCGTCCACTCTTTTTTTATCATCAGTGTTCCCAGAAGGGTATTTTAACAGACTCTTGCCCCTTGAGGCCCTTAACTCCAGGTCTGTGCCCTTCCAGACTGTTACAAACACCAACCCAATGCCTGGATTTCCTTCAACGGAGCAGGAGATTTATGGCTGGATAGGGACCCAGTCATCATCTCTCCCTTCATGCTCTCCTGCTTGGAGAGTCTTGCAGTGCCATATGGGCAGTGAGAACACTCATCATCCTTCCTCAGATGGTTTACCAACCCCAAACAAGCTGTGTTTTTCTCTCATATTCTCAGCTATCTCTGATATGATGCACATACTGCATTACGCAGCTAGCTTCACCTTTTTTGTCCTCTTTCCTGAAAAATCTGTATTTGTCCACGCTGGAATTTCAGTTATTGTTAATATAGAAATAATATTTGGAGAATTTTGTTATATTTCCAGTGGTTCCTGCACTTCCTTGGTGCTTGATATATCCTTTATTTAAGGTTTTAGTTGTCTCTCACTATTGATGAACATTTTCTTTGACCAGACCTGGCACTATCACATTACTGACTGCACTGCCTACACAGTTATTGCTGGTTTTGCCCTGCCTGCTGCTTTAGATGCTGGTTTTAATTGTCCATTGCCAGGTTTTTAGGCTTTTTCTCTTGTATTTTTTAGTTTGAGTTTGGTCTCTGAATCATGACAAATTGGATGCCAGAGAAGGCCAGGACTGGCTCAGAACTCTTTTTTTTTTTTTCTTTTTTTTTTTTTTGCATGAGTATATGTCTCTGTGATCAAATATCCTTTATCCTAGAGCTTTCTGCTCATTATTTATCTTGCTGCACTGTCTTTCCCTTCCTTAAAAGCCAAACACTTGAGGTGTTTCATGCTGCAGTGGGGAAGATCACTTGCCTCAGTCTGGATCTATGCATGTTCAGCTGAGCATGGCAGCGAAAAATAAGAAAGCAAGGGTTTCTTAAGGGGTGTCCTCAAATTCTTCTTTCACTAAAATATATGCTGCTTATGCCTTTTGCCAGTCCCTGTGCTTGATTTCTGCATTGGATCTGGGGGGTTTCGTCTAGGGGCCGGAGAATCGGTAATGGGAGAGAGGAAGATTATTTGCCACCAGATTCATAGAAATAATTTATATTGTCAGCAAAATAGAGAGCTCTACT
>VYZQ01014957.1:120037-145880 GCA_013400655.1 Mystacornis crossleyi | reverse complement strand
CTCTTAGCATGGCCCTATTTTATATAAATAATGATTACTCTGAAAAAGGCTTGGTAAGAGAAGCTGATTGATAGGCTTAATTTTTGTTATATTTTTAAATTATCTCGGTTCTGTTCCAGTAAAGGAAACAATTGTGTCTGTTTCGAGTGTATTCTTCCCTATTGTGCTCCCAGTGGCAGGGCCAGTTCAGTGCAGGAAAATACTGTTTTCTGAGCTACTTGAATGATTTTGGCCTATGGCCTATTTCACAGCTTCTGAATACCTGTGAAATACCATAAGACTGGTACATAAAGTGGCATCAATTTCTCTCATTCCTTTTCTCAAAATTCACAACACTCTACCTTTCTGAAGTTTTGTATTATTCTGTCTTAATGCAAAACTACATTTTTCTGTCATATTCCTTCTTTTCAACATATCATTTCCAAATACATTCTTGCATCTGCATTTTTGGTTTTTGTTCCAAATACCTTGAGAATCATTTATGATCTCATCTAGAATGTCGCTTGTTTATAGGAGACTGCTTGCTGACGTAGCATTTTCTAATTCTTCTTAGATGTTGAATAAAAAAGGGATTTTTCCTTTCATTTATACCATACCTTTCAATCCTGTCCAAAGGTGGCCACAGAAGCAGAACCACACCACTGGAGGTTTAGAACAACAGAGGACAGTAAACTAAATTATTTGAGGAGGAATAAGCTATTGAAATAAATATACTCTCCTGAGTCTCACTGGAGATCCTTTCAGTCTACCTGTGTAGATGGTGATGGTGTGAATGGCTCTGTCCCCTCAGCCCATTACTGCAGATGGTTTGTCAAGACACTGCAGCCCTGATGAGATGCTGAGGTCAGGACAGCAGCGAATGCAAAGGGAGTGTGGAGGGATGGGCTCTTTCAGCTGTTACCCCCTGCCCCCTCAGCTGCGATTTGTGCTGATCCCTGCTCTGCTGTCTGAGCTGAGTTGGAGACCGAAATGTTGGTATTTTACTAATTTGTTTGTGTTTTCATATTTATGAGTCCCGTTCTGTTTGAAAACCACTTCATTCACTAAAACACATACAGATACAGACAGGTGTGATCTAAAGTGTTTCAGCTCAGAACCTGCAGTCTCAGACAAGGTTCTTCTGCTGGGCACCATCTGTTTCATTTGCTGATTTGGTGATGCTGTGATGTACAGATCACAGTGGTATGAGAGACCTGAGAAACATGAGGTAGTTGGAGGATGTGACCCCAAGAAATCTTTTGGAACAAGGGCTGAGTGATTTGGGCTGCTTCCTTTTGAATATTAATCACTACATTTGAAAATAAAAAAGAACAAAACAGAGCACACGAGAAACAAAGGTCATTTTTCGTACTGTGTGTCAGCTTATCTTAAAACATAACAGAAAACATGTAAGAGAAATAGTGCAGTAGTGCAGCCTTTGGATTGATAGGAAATCAATAGTCAGCTGATGAAGAGAGAAACATTTTTCAGCAGCCACAGAACCAACATAGTTAAAAACCCATTATGGCTGTTGTAAACTAGTTAACACAGGTTATAAAAGAGCTACTCTCTTTAAAACCTAATGTTACTATATATAATGATTTTTAAAATATGGTCTACCTTCTGGTCAGGTAATTAAAATAAATAATAAACCAGTAGTTAATTGTTCATAGTGGCCATTAATGCAGGGATTTCCACTTTAATTATTAATAACATGCTCTTTGATCATCATCCTGACTATATTTTCCTTCCTGCTTTTCCTTCATCTCACTTGCCACCTTCATTTTTCTGCATTTTTAATAGAAAGCACAAGTTCCCTTGGTCTCTTTGTTTGTCATTATCCCCATATAACGGTGCTCTTTCCTCTCCACCTCTTCCAGTAGAACAATTGCTATTGCTGACTTTTCTTTATATTCACTGATAGTTGTTGCAACATTTTCTGACAGGTAATTACCACAGATGTCATGGGTGACTCTTCCTTTTTCAGCATTATGTGTTTCAAAGAGCTCTGCGTTATAAAAATCTTTATTTGTGGACTTCACTGGGTCCTATGACAGACCTCCAGGACTGTCATTCACAGTTCGTGTGCTGGAAATTTCCGCTGGGCTGCTCTTGGCCTTCTCTGCGAATCCAGAGCATTGAGAGAAGGGAATAAAAAGATAACAAAATGGAAAGGTTCTTTTTACTATTTTAATCCGGAAGAGTTCAGTGCTGGATTTACAAGTGCAGACTACTGCACATTACTGTGGAAGTGATTGCACTTAGCAGGGTGAAGGAGGACAACAAACTTCCCCCCCTTTTTATATTTCCATAAATAGCAAAACAGATAATTGATTCTGTATTTTGTGTTTGTGACTTTCCCCCAGCTCTTAATGCCTGTGTAGGAAGCCATCCGCATGCTGACTGTAGAAGACAAAAATTTGTGCTGCCTCTGTGGTGGCACCAAGTGGGCATTGGAGATTGTCCTGATTGTTTCGCTTTGTTTCTTGAGGTTTTCTTTGACAAAGGGCGCTCAGGGTTCACATCCTTGGAAGAGATTAGAGGAGTAAGGAGAATGCTTGTGCTTTCTTGAGGCCGTGAGTTGAAGAAAGTGACTCAATGATTTTGCAACACAGATTATCCAGTGACCTTTCTGGTGGCTGGAACACCAAGCCTATAAGGGGGTCCTTAATGGGAACCATTTCTCAGGCCGTGGCATTTAGTGAGCATGTGTTTTTAGAGGAGTGCCAGCTTAATCTGAATTTATATCTGCATGCATGGTTTGACCTTCTGAGCTGTGCTAGTATAGTTGTCTGTGCGGCTGGATTAGAAAACAGATATGAGGAAAATTTGGGGTTACAAGCCCAAAACAAGCCAGAGAAAAATGTTATCCCACAACAAATTTTTGTTCAAGTAAGAAGTAGGGAAGAATATACTTTGTGGGGTGGGGATTGAAATGATGTTTACGGGTGCTGCAGCTGAAACAAAAGCTGGTAAAACTGAAATTTTTAGACACGACTAAAGGGTGATGGAGTACTCTGCTAACTGCACTTGCCCCTTTGGACTCCTCCGGGGAGTGGCAGCCCACTGACCACAACCAGGAGTCAAGTGGCTTTGAACAGCTACTGTGGAAAGGCCACAGACAAAAATTACTTTCTTGTACGTCTTGAATAGTCTCTACCTGTGTTCTTGGTGCTACAGGTCACTCATACCACAGCACATTTGTGCCAGCCCCCTTCATCTACCCTGGAGTAAAAAACCCCAAATATTTATCAGGTAATTGTGTTACTGCTTAAACTACTGGAGAGCAGGGGGAGAGAGAGAAAGCAAGCTTTCACCTACAGGATTTTAGACTATTAAACACAAGGTCTTGTGTCATCCTTTTATTTAATAAAACCCTCAATTTTTCACAAATTACTCTTGTAATTAGACTTTGCTTCTCTGATCTGAAACATGATCTTCTGAAAGGAGACGTAGCTGTGTTATCAATTGACAGGTTCAAACATGAAAAATAAGATAATGACGTTGCAAAAGGTAAATGAAGCATACATAATACACCCCAAATTACATATAATTTTGTTAAATTAATACACCATGTCTTAAAGGTAGAAGAAATACTGTGAAATGTCTTGATGAAATGGAAAAAGAAAATGTTACATATTAATGCCATTCTAATGGAAACCACTTAGAGCAAATAACTGTAATTTGCATTCTGATCCCTGTTCTGTGAAGTGGCTTATCAAAAAGAAATACTCCATTACTCTTCTATAAAAGTTCTAATTTTGAGTTAAAAAATACTTTCCAGGTGGATCATTAGAACAAATTCCATCCTTTAAAAGCCTGTCTCTCTTTTCAGAGTGCAACTTACAAAAATGGATTTTAAACAATTTAATTCTGTACATGACAGGACAATTTTTGTTTTCAGGGGTGATTATTTAAATTTGTAAGGTTCCTCTCCATTTTTTTCCGTTTTTGCATACACAGACACATAATTACTTTAGGAGAAACCTCATTCTGTTCAGAGAAGATTTTTGCAAGAGATATTTTCTTTAAAAATCTGTCGAAGGAGTATATTCTTCCAAAAAAAAAAAATGTGCAGAACATATCAGTGGAGACAATAGTACAGTTTATAAGAATTTAATAATTAATTCTTCTTCATTTATGAGCCCTTTAGAAATTTATGCAGTCCGGGTGTTTTAAAAACAGACTTTGTTTAAGTTGCAGAATTCCCACTCATTCTGGTCCTGTGAAAGGACTCTGTACTGATTGTCTCTCCTTCCCATGCTTTCCTTTTTCTTCCCAAAACTAATGACTTTGGACAAGAGACTCAATTTCTCAATGGTCAGAAGGTGATGATTTAGGTGGGCCTGACTCAGAGAAGGGAAATAATTAGCAGATTATGTTGACCTAAGGGAAACTGCAGATGCACACCCAAAAAATTATCAGAGTAATTGTGCATCTGAATTTAATGAAGCAGCATAATTCATTCTGGATTGGCTGTGACGTGGAATATTTTAAGATTTATGTGCCATACTGCATGAACAATCGCAGGTATTTATTGCAGCTGCCTTTATTTCTGAGGCACTGAAAACCTGCTGTGCTCATCTGAGGGCAGGGACTTGTTATTCCCATCTCTTATCCTGACAGACATCATGGATTAAACAAGTTTTTTACATTCGGAACTAATGAAATGCTGGATAATCAGTAAAAATGGAAGTGAGAAAATCAACCTAAGTTAATTTCACTAAGTATTGGTAGGCAGCAGTGGAATGTTGCGATCGATGTTTGCGTTGATCTTACAGCATAGAATAATGTTGTTGATTGGTTTACTTTAATGTCTGGCCTATTTGTGATGAAACAAATCTTACCTGCTCTTTCTAAACTAAAATATGGTTCAGCCAATGCATAAAACATTTTAAACGCTTGGCTTCCGTTGATAGCACTGTAATGAGGTTGGAAATGTAGCTATCTGTAGGCATTGTACAAAGGCTAAGTGTAGCTGTCAGGGTACCAGCAATTGCTTTGGAAAACAGATTTCTGAAACATTTAGGGTTGTGCTGAGTGCTGAATCATTTCTGCTTTCCCTGTGAAAGATTGCTGGAGACTTCACTCGAGCAGCCAAGTGGCCTGGTTTATAGCAGGAGGGACCTGTGCCTCAGCAAAGGATGGGCTCTTCTGCACCAGATTAATGGCTCGTGCACAGCATGCTCAGCTGGGAGAAGCTGTGTAATATGGACAAAGCAAATGCAGGGAACCAAAACATGTTCTAAATTAATAACCGTGTTCTAAATTAACAACCGTGCAGCAGTTCCAGAGTCAGGGAGGAGGAAAAGCAGTGGGTGAATGATAGAGAGACTCTTTGGTACAACAGTCTGAAATAGTTTCCTAGAGAAGCCAAATTTACATGCACTTCATGTAGTTTTCTCAGCTCAGGGTCACAAAATTTACCAGAGCTTTTGTCAGCAGCCAGGAAAAAGATGGTCACGTGGCCTGAAAGACAATTTACACAGCAATGACAGCTTCTTGCAGAAATGACTGACATTACTTAAAATACAGTCAGGAATGTGTGTCACCAGGGCTAAGATGTGTGTGCTTCCCTGAACCAGCCCGTTGTCTTTAAATATGTGAGTATTCATGTAAAGGGATATTTTGGAACCTTTGTAAGTGATTTAAGAAGTGCCTGAGTTTTGGTAAATGCTATTTTTACTTTTTCTGTACTACATTAAAGACACTACAGCTACCGATGTGGATTTTTTTATAATAGCCACCATCAGTTTTTATCAGTGAAGGTGCAATTAATCAGAGGCTTGACCTTGCATAATGTTGACTATCACAATAAATAGAGCACCAATTAAATGTTACTTATCAGATTTGAAATAAATTAATGGAATATTAGTTGAAAATTGTCACATTATTTTGCTTCAGGGACCAATCCTTTCTCTTGAGAATGGCTATACTGAAGTTAGTAAATAAACCCAGGAATTTAAGTAAATACTTAAATAAATTTAAGTAGCACAGTTATAAAAAGAATTAGCTGAATTCCCTCTTTACAAATAGAATCAACCTTTTCTTCTGTTGATTTTTACTCACCTATGGGAGACTTTTGGAGAAGTGACTTATTTCTGTGTTCTGAGGACAAGTATTAAAATTCTGGTTATTGTATTTACTTTTACACTTGGTATAGCTGAGTGCATAGAATTTGGAAAATTTAGGCTGGCCTGAGCCCTGTCCACGAAGCAGCAGCCCAGTGCTGACATTTCAGTAACAGAGGAGGCTTCTCTGAGCTGCTGCTTACAACCCAGGCTGTGAACAGTATCCTTGTTTCCCCTTGGCCCTGGAAGCATCTTGCAATTGCAACCTCTGCTTTCAGATGTCTTAGGTCATTATTCCCACTCAGATTCCGGACCTTTCTAATTGGCTGAAGTCATTAGAATAGCATGTCAAGCACGCTGGCCAAATACAATGGTAGCATTTGCAACAGTGTAGGCTGGATTGTGTGAAGCATGTAAAAAAGGATTGTCTTTGACTTCCCCTTTCTGTCTAGTTCTGAAAGTGCTTCTCTATTATTTTTTCTGTCAAAACCAGTATCTCACATGCCTTTTTAGTTTGGCCTGGAAGTCATTCAGCAGACAGGACTAAGGTGACTGGATCCTGAGCAGTGTGCTTTGAATCGTTCCTGACTGGAGATGCCAGCTTTTAGTAAAACTCTGCCATACAACACATGTCAATACTGCTGCTTTCAAGAAGACTCTTGCTAAAAGTTATACAGTGAAGCAGTATGAATTATTGACAGGCTAAAGCCTTGTCTGTCACATGCTACCTGCTCCAGGTGCCTGTATCTGCAGATGTAGCAGACTGGATCGATTCCTCTTTTTGCTCCCTCTGTCTTTCTTCATGTCCTAATGCAATTGATCACTGCCCAGGCAGTGTCTTCACAGTGTGTCCCTCCAGCAGCCACCTTGTGCCCTGTTTGTCACCTTTAGCTGACACTATTGATTGCCATTTTTCTCAGTCTCTCTTGTAAAATCCTAAACACTAAACAAACCCACAGAGAGCTTAAATAAGTCAAAAGGAAGAACCTCTTTCTTTCATTCTCCACCCTCAAAAAGCACTTAAATGTGTGTGTCTTCTTACTTCAGACAGATGTTATTTCTCCTTGGCTTACCTCATTTCCTGGGAAAAAAACCCCAACAGAATCTCAAATATTAACACTGGCAGCTTGCAGTCTTGTGTTTCTTCTCTGAGCCTCCGGGCATGCCTTAGGGAGTTTGTGTTCCCTTCCAAGCAGCCTTAGCATGGTGCCTATTCCCTAGAGCCTGAATCACTCTTTAGTGAACAACCTCACTGCAGCTGGAAAGAGGGAAAATGTCTTGGACTGAGTGAGGGAGGAGGCAGGCTGCAGATTTTTTGAGCTTGTTACTTCCTTGGATCTCACCCACTGTTCTGAAAGTAACAAAGATGATTAGAAAATCTGGGGGGAAAGGGGATGTCTTGGATTCTGTCATATCCACTCATCAGCACCCTGTTCTCTTTCATGCTATCTAGAGGCTGACATCAAAATGGCAACTAATTAAAAGTAAAAACGTTAGCATCCTTTGAACTTGAGTGATTGTTCAGGGGTGAGGGAGGTAGCTGTCTTCAGTATTTTCATAGCTGCTTACTTTTAACTCTTAAGGCTGCTTGAAGTCAATTTGTGTAATAAGTTATATCAGATTTACCCTGAAATAAAGTACATCCAGTAATTAATTACTTGCAGTTTTAGCTAAGGTGCTTTTTTGCTTTTTCCCATTTCCAAAATCTTTAATTTTTTCCCTTTCCTCTAGAAATTATGGCAAAATTCACCTCACGATAACAATAATAAAAAAGGCAAAACCCCCCAAACCACCAAACTGGATTCTGATTCTTAGCTGATGTGGATTCTGGTGGCTTTACAGAAATTAACAGAGGTTCGGGTTTTTCTTTATAAGCTGATCATTAATATCTTTGTAATATTTTGATATAGGATACCTAATCGCTGCTATTCTTACTCATAAGAGGAAAAACGGTTAACACAAGAAGTTCCCTTTAGCACAGGTTGATCCAGAAGTTGGTATACACTTTTTTTTGCTTCTTTAGGACGTTTTTCATTGATTGGAATTTGGAATAGATCATCCGTTTCCCCTAACAGACCTCCCTGTTGTATGAAGGCTGATTGCTTTTTTCTTCTCCCCAGTGTGTGTGTGGCTGTTTCTTCTGCCCTCACCACACACATCATCATCATCACCCTCATCATTCCCTTCTTTCCAGCTGATTTCCATGCATAGGCACTCCAGTCCTTACAGGAGGTAGAGGTGAAGCAGTTCTGCACAACTTATTAGCACAGGTTGTTTTCCAGTGTACAATTTCATAACATTTGTCCAGGGTATCTTTGATTCAAATGATCAGTTACGTGCAGTGGGGAACTTTTCAAAGCTGAAGAGAATTCATGTTCGAATATTTAATGATATCCACCACGACGGTATTCTCTTTTATTCCTCTCAACTTCTCATTACTCTTCTTTCCAGGTGCTTTAAAACCTGAGTAAACAATTTACTTCCCCTCTCACTTCCCAGTTCTCCTTATAAGTGTGCTGCCATGCTGTACCTGTGTGTATATTGCTTTTTTAAATTATCCTTTATAATTAAGTCTGAGTTGCATATCTATAAATTGTGCTGCTGTTCTCTGGCTCCTCTGATTTACCAATTCCTTTGCACTAGCAAAACATGCAGAATATAATTAAGCTCAGACTTCATTTGTTCACACTGGGAAAAAGAAGAGAAAAAATGTATTTTTATGTTTCTTATTGTGTGTTCTACTTTTACAGTATAAAATTGCCTCTCATGTTTTTGGTTCTTTATTTTTCTGTCTGTTTGGTAATTTTGCACATCTGTGCCAGTATAGCTCATCTTGTTGATCCAGACATATTTTGAATTTAGGTTCTGTTTTTTTCAGCACTGATCTTCCATCATTCTTGAACCTTAAACCTCCCGGGTGCATCATGGCCAATCCAAGCACTCAAGCATCATGAAATAAAAGAAACCAGAACTATTATCCTTTAATCTGCTGTTATACTGTGTTGTCATCTGAGCTACAGATTCAGGTTTTTAGCCCACAACCATAACAGTAAGAAACTTTGCATTAGTTTTAGATAAAAGCTGGCTTGGCCTAGAATCAAATTCCACAGCCAGTGGCTTAGTTATTGAACCCCTATGATGGACACACCGATGGATGTAATGTAGCAGTGATACATTTCTAGGCAAAAGTCTTTAGAGCATATTCTCCTTGTAGAGGTTAACTGGAAATGGATTGAAATCCTGCCATTGGAAAGTACAGCACTTTTTACCCTGCTTACAATTTCAATAACGAAAAGATTGCCTTGTGTAAACTCTAGCAATTATCCTGTATATATATATTTTTAAATAATCCTATTTAGTGTGTGTTGACTCTGAGCAGCATGTAGTCAAGCCTGGATGGTTCAAATTATAGAGTGAAACGTGTAAATCCCTATTCAGTTGCTATGGCTTAGAAACACCTTATCTGTATTGGAAAGAAAGAGCAGCAAATGAAAATGCTTTTATGAGAAAACAACGTTTAAGAAATATATTGATCCTCATCCTCTACCAGACAGTCTTTGTTTTAAGGTTTTTGGTAAACACAACAACTTTTTAATGAAAAGGAAAACTAAAAAGCTTTTTGGTTGTCTGAATAAGCAAGAGTTTATAATTCTAAGGAAAAAACCCAATTCTATCTTCTATATAGCTGATGGTTTGTAAATGGAGGCCTGGCATGACTGTGATTTACAGACAGGAAGATGGGAGAGAAATCCTTCTTAAAGGAGAGAGTGGATTGTTTAATTCCATTGCAATTATACAGACTGAGATTCCCTGATATACTGAGGGTTTGGGGGTTCTTTTCCATTTTCACTTACTGCTGGATCCTTCTTAATACCTCTCCTCACACATGCCTTGCTCAGCTTCTTCCAGGCTGGGAGATGGTAGTGATGGTTGGGACACTCCACGTCAGTGCTGAGGGACCGCTGAGGGCTGGAATAGAATTTAATTCTTTTCTCTGACTGGGGGATTACAGTATTATATCTAAAATAAAATGGTTGTGCTCCATATGGAGATACTGTCAGTGTCTGGGAAATTTCCTTCAGTGCAAGATCCAGGGAAAGTCAGTGTCTCCCACGTTCACCTGAGAGGGTGGGTACCAGCCGCAGGTATCCCACTGGATGGTTCCTTGCAAATCTGTGTTTCTGTCCTCGGGGAGCTTTGGGGTTTTACCCTCATTTTCTCAGGAAGGAAAGGTAGAAGCAAGAGCTCAAGCATAAGCTTAGACAGAGAATCTGCAAAGAGGTGGCAAATCAGAATTCAGAAATCCCGCTGCTGAAGAAAGTTTAGTTCTTTCTTTTTTAGTCAGTTGGCTGGAACACAGTGAACTGACATGAAGAGGTGACCCCCGTGGGGGGGGATGAGCATGAGTGGATGCGTGGGGCACGGGGGTTCTCTGTCCCTGTTCCCTGGTCATGTGTACCCCAAGTCCTGTCCCCTATTGGTCAGTTTGAATGTAGCCCGCGGGAATCCTGTACTTAAGGGGGTGTTCACGGGACCCCGGGGGGGTTGTTCCAGACCTGTTCTGGGGGCAGTCGCTGTCGGAGTCCCTGCCGGGCTCCGGCCATGTGCGGCCCGGGGGAATAAAATCTGAAAACATCTATCAAATATCGTCTCCTTGATTCTTCCACGGGCCAAGGCTGTCTCCCAGGGAAGGTTGCAGCCACCCCACTGCAACACTGACAGATCATTTTTCAGCCCCTACCTGAACACGCTGAACACCTGGTTAGAAATGAGTGGCTATGAGAATATGGGATGTAGTGGTGTCTCTACAAGCAAGGAGCAGAATGGCAAGAACAGAGGGATAGATTATCCAGCAACAGAAGAGAAAGTAACTGGTGAATTCCTGGTGTGAAGAACTGCAGATCATTTTAATCTGCATTCTAATATACTTTAAATTATGAAGAAGAAAGGATATTTATTTTAGGACTTGCTTCTAATACCAGTTCTTTGATCACCAGCAATTCTCATTTTTAAAAGGAGGTGGGGTTTATGAATTTGTAGTTCTTGCTCTTAGATGGCTTTAGTTCGTGTATTCTGTTTTTCATGGTGGAGTAAATATTGAATGATAGACTATTTAATAGAGCAACAAATAATTTCAAACTTTTTTATCCTTTGTTTTGAACTGTGCAGTAATTCAGCACTTGTGGATTTGAGTCAAGTACATGGACTTATGAGCATGAATGGGAATGAGTATGAATATTCAGATGTTGAATCCTTCTGTTGTTTCTTCTTAGTTTTCTGGAGTGAAACTGGTCTGTGCCCTCTTCATGCTGCCTGGTGTTGTGACTTCTGTCTTTTATTAGGCTCTTGACCATTTGTGTTTGATGTATTGAAGTGCAGATAAAATAAACAAAGTATTCCAAGAGATGTTTGTGATACTGCTTCTACAGTACTTCTGTTTCCCTCTTGGCACTGATATGTGATGAATATATGGATGTTTTCAAAGTCATGTCTGGAGTGATTTTTAGATATGTCAATCAGAGTAAACAAGAAATTTACCAAATGTGAATTATATTATGATTTTTTTTTTCAGTCTGGTTCAACATCATTTTCTCTAGAATATATTACAGTTTATTTAGGCTAGTTTTGATCAATCCAAAGATTTTTAAAATCAGAATAGTTGGTTGGCCACTAATCCGTATCCCAGATTATAATTTAAAATACTTTTATCTCAGACAAAAAGAACTGTAAGTCAGACTTTAGGCCCCAGTTACAGTTTTCCCTGTACTAAAACTGGAGTTTATCTTTGCATTTCCTTTATATAATAATTTGTGATAAAATATGTATTTTTACTAGGGAGAGTGGTGAATGATTTTCCTGTTCTTTGCACATATTTGAGATTTAAAATGTTTTGCTGATCTGTATGAGGGTGAACCTGACTATGTTTCAAATTTTCAATAAACTCCTGCCCAAGATGAGGACAGGAGGTTGCTCATTCTGGGAGGTTGGTAACACTGATTCTGCCAGAGCCCTTTCATAGCTGGCTGGATATTGCGGCACAGAGAATTTCTCTCTCCAATCATCTCCACTCCTTTGCTATAAAGAAACTGGAGTTCAAGTCCTGAGGTGAAACAGGACTCAACATGGCCCTGACATTAAACCTTCTCCATCTGTTAAGATTCCCTTTAAAATCCATCTCTTTCCTGTTTCGCATTTCTCTTTGTTTGACCAGACATTCCATTCTGGATCCAAGGAACAATTTTCAGTAAAATGTCATCAAAACTTCACTTATTAAGTGAATTCATCTATTAGTTGGTTTTTTTACATGAAAAATAGTTGACCCTCACTATTGTCCTTGGAGATTAGTTTTGGCACGTGGTAAATGTCACTTGGTGTTAAGCATAGAGTGTAAATTCCCCCCTGCATAATTATCTCAAAAATTGAAATTTCTATCTCTTTTTCCTTCCTTTTCAAATGTCTGTGATTTGGTGGTTGTTCTTCCACACCGCTGGCCATAAGGCGTATTCTGGTACAATGAGTCTGTATGCACTGAAGTGCAGATCATCTCACCCTGGGGTTTCATCTGCAGCCTTGCAATCTGCCTGGTGGGAAGGTGTGACAGCAGATAATTACATTTACTCAGGTGCAAACCACAGAGCAAGTTATGGCTCAGTCAGGACTGTTTTCCTGTTCCTTTTCATGGCGGAAGCAGAAAAAAGGAAGGAAGCTGTTCCGTATAAATTGGCTTGTCTCCTCTTGTCTCCTGGCTGTCTATGCCAGACCTTATCCTACTTTTTCCCTCAGTCCAACCTATTAACTCATGCTTGTTAATTCTAGTAATGAAAAGTCAAAAAGCAAAGTGTAGAGCTTCTATTTATTTTCTACTACATAAGACCCGTGACATTCCCATTCTGAGTTCATTTACTGCTGAGAAATGCTCATTTCTTACCACCCCAACCTTTGCCTGTTAACAAGAATAAGAGGAAGGGTGAAGTACTACATGGACAAGATGACCAAAGTCAGTGTAGGTGTTTGCCAATGTAAAATGTAGCTAAATTGCACAGTGCAGAAGTTTAGAATGAACTTGGTGTAATGCAGAGAGTTCATAAGGTGCAGAAGTGTAGTGAACGTGCACTGAGTGTATGTATTTAATCTCAGTTCCTCCTAACTTTTTTAAACTAAGAGTGGCAGCATTAAAATAATTGCCTTGATTGACAGGTAGAGTATGATTCTATTTTTATACTCCCCCTGGAAACAGCACAAACCTGCAGTTTGATAAGCATTCCTTGATTAAGCACTCGCTGCCTGGCTGTCTGCTGTAACATGGGGCTAGACTGAGCGGAAAGGAGACACACTCCTGAAAATGGCTTTTTGTGTTGGCAATGATTTAATTTGGTTCAAACATGGGATTCAACCAGGCTGAACCTGCCAGTGTAAGTGGATTTGGAAGGACTTGTTTTGGAATAGTAAGTGGGCTTGGTTGCCCCCTCTGTGAGAGTCTCCAAGAAGCAATCTGTCAGGAATGTGCTCCTACGAGCAAGGACGAGCTCCAAGGATGTCCTGCAGTGTGCTGGGGTGTTATGTTACACTTGCACTCATTGCAGCTCTGTACATACCCACTGAATTCATTGGGGCCACTCTGTAAAAGTGGAGCAGTTAAAGACTGAATGAAAATCTCCTTTGTGCAATGTTATTTAAACTGTTCCTCCTGCAGCAGACTTAACCAATGTCAGCAATGTTACAGCTAATTTAATTCTTGGTGCTAGGAATGTGCAGAAGGGAGCTGTGTTACTGTTTTAGAATTCTCATTTAGCCCGGCCCTCGAAAGGTGAAAGAAGATATAAAATTATTGCATTGTTGTAAAAACACCCACAGAAGCCATGCTTAAAAAAAAAAAAAATTTGAACTGAGGCAACAATAAACATCCCAAATGTGTCGATTTTGAAGGGAACTTTTTTTTTGAGTCTCCTAACAATTAGCCCAGATTCTGAATAACTTATTCAGACTGCTGAGTATGAATTCATTTCAGTAATTCTACTGTCTTAAATATGTACTGCATCCTACAATGAGATTGTGGAGGTTATCTCAATGGTAGCTGATAGAAAGTCTTCACCTTCCGAGACGCTTGAGTCTGGACACTTGAGGACCTAGGGGCAGAGGGATGGAAGTCTGCTCTACTTGTCTGTGGAATAAAATGTTCTGCTGGAACTGAGCTATGGTTGGAAAAAAGATGGAACCCAAATTAGTGAGAGTAAGGTAACATCCTGATAGTATGTACTTTTCACATAAGTCTGAACGGTAAAGGACATTTGACTGCAGTTGAATTTTTGCTGGAAAAAACATGTGCCTGCCCGCCCTTATGTTTTACTACTTGCAAGGGGGCTTCAGTTGAATTTGCCAAGGTTTTTTCCTTGCTTAGACAATTTTAGTGTTACATCCTGCTTGTGTGACAAGAAATTAGGCTGAAAACACAACACAATTTCTTGAGTAATGGCATATTTGCAAGGGAGACAAAATCCTTTCTGATGACGCTTGTTTTTCATGATGTATTTGTGTACTGTATCTGACTAGATAAATTTTTGCTGGAAATTTTTCACTCAGGAATTTGGAGTAGTCCTGCAACTGAGATGAGATTAACAAGTGCAATCTGTATGTGAAGACATGCACAGGACCACTAAGCTTCTCCAGCATTCTCGGGAATAGTGCTGCCTTTGTCTCTTCTGACAAACTGGCTGAGGTTCTATTACTGCTGAAAGAGAATCTTCCCTTCTCTACTGTCAGCTCTCAAAGTCCTGGGTCCAAAGGAGGCTGTGGCAAAGGCAGCTGGGGACCGATGGTAAAATGCAGCTTTATTCATTTTTAGCATTTTTCTTTTTCTGTGGTAACGTCCTTAAAATAATCTCACCCTCAAGATGCCTTTTTACACTCTTGATTTTATCTAACCTAAGATCTACCCGTGAGAAAAATCCATCCTCTTTTTTTGCTGTCTTATTGCACGTAACTATTTTTGCTCCCAGACTATCAGATTACATAATTCTATACTTTCAAGTCCACTTTGTTGACAAACATATTCCCATAATCCTGGAAATCCAAGGATTCTCTTGGTGTTCTTTGAATTGCCCACTGTTAATTACACCATTGGCCTATATTAATTTTATAAAAGCAGTGACCCAGGAGAAATTACAACTTAACAGGACAACAAACTTGCATTGGCACAGTCAGTAACTGCATTTTCACAGAGGATGTAGTGCATTATGTGACTTCAGGATGTTTTTCAGTCGGTGCCTTGGGGTGACTTTATGATGTTGTATCCCCTATCGCCTGCTCTATGCCCAGACATGAATCCTGTGCCTTTCTGTGCCTTTAAGAGAGGGGTCGGGGGAAGCAGGTGGAATTCCTTCGGCACTGTGTTCAAAAACAGAGAGAGCTCGCTGGCTTCCCCTGCCCGGCTGCTTCGATTCTGTAGCAGGGAAGAGAGTTACATTCCTTTTGCTTTTTAGCTAGTTTCTTGTTTGTTAGCTAAAGTACGAAGCTGTGGGCCTTTGGCTTCTTCTTCTTCTCTTCTGGAAGTGTTCAGGACACGNAGTCAGTGCCTTGGGGTGACTTTATGATGTTGTATCCCCTATCGCCTGCTCTATGCCCAGACATGAATCCTGTGCCTTTCTGTGCCTTTAAGAGAGGGGTCGGGGGAAGCAGGTGGAATTCCTTCGGCACTGTGTTCAAAAACAGAGAGAGCTCGCTGGCTTCCCCTGCCCGGCTGCTTCGATTCTGTAGCAGGGAAGAGAGTTACATTCCTTTTGCTTTTTAGCTAGTTTCTTGTTTGTTAGCTAAAGTACGAAGCTGTGGGCCTTTGGCTTCTTCTTCTTCTCTTCTGGAAGTGTTCAGGACACGAGAACATCAGAACCTCACTGGGAGGCCTTTCCACCGAGGCCCGGAGGGGCCCAGGCCGAACCTCAGGTCTGGAGAGGAGAGAGCCACAGCCACAAAGGGCTCTGAAATCCACCCAGGTTCTCTCCACAGTGAGAGGTTTTATTATTTAGCATTATTCTTTTCCCATGCCTGCGTGCACTGTGTTTGTTAAATAAATAGGGTTTTTGCTTCTTCCTCCAAGGAATTTTTTTCCTGAACCTGGTGGGGGAGGGGCAGCTGAAACCTGCCTGCTATCAGAGGATATTTTCCTCCAATTTGTCTCTAACCAGGACAGCTGGTAAGAATTGCCTAAAGTGATCTTTTACCCATCCATTGTAAATGGCCAGCTAAATCTCAGAATAAAACCTACTAGTGGCTCCAAAAGCAGTATTAAATTAAAAAGTTGTTTTTAACTTCAATTTGGTTAAGTCTTTACTTAAAGAAACATTTAATTGCTGTTGGAATAATACATTTCTAAAAGGATAACAACCTTCTTTCATTCTGCCACAACAGAAATATTTAAGACCCACTTTTTTATTTATGTCTAGATAAAGTAAATTCACTAAAGTATTAAGTTGAAAGATGTGATCAGATGATATTACAATACCATTTGTATTTTTATAAAACAATCTTGTCAAAGAACGAAAGAACCTTTGTATGGGACTAAAAAAATTCCATTTTTTGTAACCATATATTTAAAATGCCTAAACCCTGGTATCTCTAAGGAAGCTGAAGCTTCCTGTTTCTAATTCCCAGAGTATGCTAATCTGGGCATTTCTTTAATATTTGCTAGAGCATTTTGCTGCAGTTAGAAAACCGGAGAACTACTTTTTGTAATTTTAACCAAGTTAACCCAGGTTCTCGTATTCATTACTGGTTATGTACAATATACACACACCTTAATGTGAAGCTATATTTTCCCCTAAAATATATCTGTGGACCTTTCCTCACAGAACTGGACCAGAAAGGGCAGTTGAAAAGCTAGTGGGAATTCTTTTTTGTCTATGAAACCAGATTCTACAACCCTCTATGTACCTCCTGCAGGTGCTGCAGGTCTGAGAGTGCTCCACACTTCTTAGAATATTCCTCACGTGTGTCAAAGGCAATTTGCAAACTTTGTGGGTTTTCTTTTTTCCCCCCCGAGGCCAAAGAAAAGATTATTCACAGTCACTCATGGAGTATAGAATGATCAAATTTATGTGCAATTAAACATGAATATTCTATTAAATTCTGTAATAGCAAACTAGCTTTCGAGATTGGATGTTTTAGACTACATTTAGTCCAGCAGACTGTCAGATGGGAACATGGCATGATGATGGAAGCAATCCCCATAAGTCTGCTGACTGATCAAAGTCAGATATAAGTCAAACTGGGTTCCATAAAGCCTCACTTCGTAAAATGTTTTGAGGTTTTGTTTAATTGCATTTTAAAATTCAGGTTTACAAGCAGGATAACTGGTATTCAGTTCCTCTTGGAGCATAGTATTTTTCCAATAACAATTTATTTGACAGAGGTATTTGACTTTGCAACTCTAATAAAAACCCAATATTCTCATTACATCTTTTTAAAGAATTTTATGTTGGGTTCATGATGGTTTCTTAATTGCTAATAGACCTGAGGGCCTGACTGGTTGCAGCTGCCTTAAAGTAAAACCCCATAGTTATCTCAGTGAAGGCAAAAGGGCAGCCTGGGATGTTGCTGGACAGGGCTTCCCTGTGTCTCAGGGAAAGGTGGGACCAGTTTGCTCGGAAACACTTCTGTGTTTAATCCCCAGGGAGAGTAATTCCTGCGTGACCCTGCTTGTGGAGATGGTGAACACATGGTTTTCCCCAATATCCCTCTGAATTGCCTCCATGGACAGGCAGGTTCTGAGGACACACACGAAGGATCCTGCAGGCAGTTACGTGGGGAAAAAGGGAACAAAAGAAGTTGACTGCTGTGGGGAAAGCAGATGAAAGGCAACACTAGAGCTGGCCTCATCCTTATGCAGTGTGTGCTGCATTGCCACGTTCCCCACGGGCTGTGTATGTGGAAAGAGGCTGGAACTAGGATCAGGCACTGTCTCTGAAACCTAGCAAGGTTTGATAAACCATTGTCAGTATTTTGAGCAAGCCTTTTCCATGGGATATAAAAATCACCAAGAAGGAAATCTACATACTTAAAACAAAGAGCTTAGATACCCGGAGATTCTATTTTCTCTTTTAGTGAATGTAATTTCTCATGCTTCCATGGTAGTTCCCAGTGTGAAAATCAAAAATGAATGGCTGAAACCATGAACGTGGCCATATTCCATTGAAAAGAAACAGTCACTGGAAACAACACCACCTTTATTTCTTCAGTGTCTTAAGCAGACTTCAAAAGCAATTTTTTTTTCCTAAACCAGAGCTTCTAATTCTATTGGAAGAAGCTGCCTTCCATTTTGGGACTATTCCTCAGTTACAGGGTTATTAACACATTATCTCAACCTTGTACTGCACATGAAGATAAAGGCTGTGCCAAAAAAGGCCCAGGTGATAAGCCGGCTACTGTCTTTGATACCAGTGAGCTCCTAAATCACTCTGTATAAAAGGCATTTAATGCATTCTGGACTTGGTATCCCTTCCTTGCTTACCTGGGAAATTGGTGTAGGACAGCTGCTTTCTTCAGGGGTGATCCATGTGCTGCTGCCCAGATGTAATCTGGGGGCAGCAGCAGATTTACAGGAGGAATCATGAGTGGGGAGCTGAGAGTGAAGAGGGAGCTGCCAAGGAAGGAGAGTGAGAGATCAGTGCAACAAAAATGAGTGTCAGGTATTAGATGGAGATTTTTGTCAGGTGTAATTTGATAGAGAGAAAAATGGCAAAAAGGGAGGTGAATATATGTAAAAGATATGCAGCATCATTCACAACTCAAGGGCTGAAACAAATGATTAAGTCACATTTCTTGTTTTACCTAAGTGATCTATTTATCACTGCCTTGTTTGTGTGTGCTTAAGAAAATACCAGTATATCATCAGCCACAATAAATGAGGTACCATAACTATGCCTTTGAATATCCTAAATGCAAATCATTGAACCAAATTTGGGGACTTAATCTTAGGGACATGTTTATCTCAGGTGAAGCTGTCAAAATAAACAAGGCCAAAAAAAAGTGTGTATTTTTGTGATTTATATTGCTCTGAGGCTATATCATATATTTTGATATTTATCCAGTAGCATTTGGTTGTATGATTTCCAGCTTTTCTATGAGTCTTATCTTCAAAATTCCATTTATTCGAGTGTTCTGTTTGTTGTTATCAGGCTGTTCTGTGAGAGTTTATCCTATTGCTCCCTAAAGATCAAATTTAAGCATGAAAAGAATTGCTTGCTGTTTCTGGAGGGTTAAGGTTTTATACAAAATTCTTGTAATTTGTTTGCTTTCCTATGCTTAAGTACACCACAATCTGCCTAACAGATGTGCTGAGAATGAAAATGACATAAAAGTAGGAAAATATTTGCTAGGGCCATGGGAGACTGATAAAATGAAACTTATTTGTCCACTTTTCTTTCTTCCTTAAGTTCTTGTTAATCACTCATAAGCCACCAGACTCAATGCTATGAAATTCCCTTTCAGTAAAGCAGCGTCTTCCAGTTCAGTATGAATCTCTCTTATATAACAAGACAGGCACAATTTACTGTAGTCTCTCAAAAGATACTACATTAATTAGTAAAATATACAAAAGATGTATTTGGCAAAGTAAACACAGTTTTGCAGTTTGTTTGAGCTATCAGCCAGTAAAGTGAATGTAATTACAGGAACTTTGAACGTTTTTAGAGTCATTCACATTTTGAAAACCATCTGATCACTCCCACAGAAGCAAGATGTGGACTAAATATGCATTGACCTCGGGACTGATAGTGACAAGGGCAAGGCTCTGCTACCCCCATGTCCATCAGTACCCCACGCAGGAGCTCTGGGTGCCCCAGAGCACACTCACCTCGCCTCCAGCATCACACCTGGCTTCCCTTGCCTTGCTGTTGCCTCCCCTCGCTTGCCTACACCTGCAGAGCTCAGCAGAGAGAGAGCAGAGTCCAACTCGCTGTCATCCGGGGGTGCCTCTGAAGGAATGGGCACGTCCTGAATGTTTTCAGAGAGGAAAGGCTCAAATACTTGTGTGCACCTTCCAATGTTTTTATCACTGCCTTACTTGATCCCTCCTAGGTGCATTCCCAAGGTGCAGTGGAGCATCCCACGTGTCTCCAGCACACCTGTAGGCCAGTGGGTTCTGCTACATAAACCAGCAGTGCCACGTACTTACAAGCTCAGGTTTTGCAGGCAGCAGCACAGGAGCTTTTCTGTTCAGTGCATTGCATCCCTCAGTAGCAGTTCCATGCTGATGTGTGTCTGCTTCCCTGGCCTCTGCCTCATCTGGCTGGGGCTTAGGGCTGCCTGCACCATGCACAGGCTTTCCCTATCAGTCCTGCACAGTAATTGTGTTACTGGCTGACGAAGATATTCATCAGGTAAAACACAAGCTTTCTTATTTCTGCGTAGGGAACAAACTTTTGTTCACAAGATGTTATACAGCTGCGTTTCATCAAGTTTTCAATACACTGTTGTACGAGATCTGTAGTGCAAGAACTTGCACTTCCAAAGACTGCACAGTTTCTAAAACGTGTTCCAAAATGGCCAGTGATTTTGCAGACTCTTAACATTAACGCTTAATGATAGGTCAATATTCATCTCATCAGCATATTTGCTGAATTGCACTTCAGCATACTTTAGAGAGCAATTTACTAGTAATTCTAAGTAAATTTTAGCTAGAAAATAATTTGCCCCTATTTGTGTTACAAAAATAAAAAAGCAAACCACATCACTTTAGTATTATATTGCAAATAATATTACTGCTTCAGAGGGCTTTCTGCTTTTCTCAGTTCGCTTCCTGCTTTTTCTGCTAGTTACCTTTCAGCTTCAGTAATAAAAGATGATGAATTAATTAGTGCAAATGTATGATAATTATTGTCAGATGAAATAAACATAAAATACAAATGGGTTATAACTAATCAATAATTATGTACTGTGCTCAATCTTCAATATGCAGGGCATGTCTAAACAGCGTCATTATAATGAAAATCAAATTATTGCACAGCTGTGTTGATTATGGAGCACCATTATAACTTTCATCCTCTTCATTTGGTTCCTGCTTAAGTCATGCTTCTGTGCCCACTCCTTAATACTAGAAAATGTCTCTCTCTTCTGTGCATTGATTTATAGTTAATATTGAGGCATAAAATTTCCTATTATTGTGGCTTTCTCAAGGTCTTTCACAGGTATTATACAGGCAGGCTCCAAATTCCTTCAGTGCAATAATATGGAAGCATGGAAGCAATGTGGAAGATTAAAGACAAACGTAAATGATATATATCCCAGTGTTTGGATTTAATCTGTGCCTGAAGATATTTTGACCTGAATTACCAAATATATTGAAGTTTCATAGGAGTCAGCTGCAGCCAGCTCATTCTGAGCTACTCAGATTTAACTTCATGGAATATGGAACAGGTAAAATTATTTATGACCCATTCAGTCCCCCGTTCTTGCTTTGGATTGAATAGAAGTCTGTACATTTGTATCCATATGTCATTCTATTATTCTCTTGCTTTGCCTAAAGAATAAGGGGCGGGGGGGGAAAGGATGATTAATATTCGACAAATATTCAAAACTAAAATACTGAAGGAGTGAAATATTTCTGATATGTTCTTTTTGGCATATGTCTTAGTTGGTATATAAAGTTTACAATATTTTTTGATGAAAACTACCAAAATCTTCTGCCATTTAAAATCCAAGCCTCATTCTTGAACCTGCAGTTTGCTTGCAAATGGTCTCTTACTTTTATAATGAAGAGTCTACACCTTAGGGATAAAAGAACTCTTAAGACCAGGACAAATTTCAGTGTTCATATACCTTTACTATTTGACATGTCAGCACAAGAAATAAAATTACTCTTCTAGGCATTTATTTTAAATTACCATGAATGAAAATACTGATCTTGTTATCTCTGAGGTATATAGAATAATTATACTATAGAATCCTGAAAGATCTTATTTATTCCCAAGAGCTCACCTTTGAAAAGAGGGTTAATACTATCTGTGGAATGATGTTAATTGCTGAGAGAAATCAGTAAAATCACCAGTTTGGCTTCCATTCTGCTCAGCACATTTGCCTTGGACGTGGTCATCCTAACTTCCCTTAAAAATTGTGGCTAAGGTGGTGTTTATTTACCTAATGGGTGATTTTTCATACAACGAAATGAACGAGGATGTTCTCCACTCTGTACCTGCTCATGGGCTGCGCTGTCTCTGACCAGAACAGGGGGGTAACAATATTAGGAAACAGCACGTTAGTAAAGAGCTTTCCACAAGCTTTAGAGTTGCTATGGACAAACACTGCTAACACTTTGCAGATGCAAGAGTGATTCTTTTGCTCTTTTCAAGTGTGAGAAAAAGGAAAATGAAAAGTCCAAATCCCGGTTTTTGCTCTTAGGTTAAATGTTTTAGAGAATTTCCCTGCTTGGCTAATATTGTAACATAAATTCTACCTCTTCCCCTTAGCTTTATCCTGCTGCTTTGTAGTGAATAAAACTGTTGTGGTTGATGTTATTGATCTGGCTCCTCTACAATCAAAATACCTCAGGAGTGTGATTGAGGAAAACCCTCTGCTGTAAAAGTTGAACATTGAATTTTCTTCCAGGATAAATTTTTGTTTTATTTTTAAAAGGTGTCTGGTGGGAGCAAGTATGGAGACTGGGAACAAATCAATCTATGGAGAGCTCTAACAACCAGGGCTGCCTATTTTCTCTGTATTATATCCACCAACTTTTACCTGGAATTCTCTTGTCCTCTTCTGGCATTTTCATCTAGATTTTGATTGAGACTTTCTGACTCTGTGTCTTTTCCTTGTTTAATGTTGAGCTCCCGTGGCTGTCTGGAGGCAACCTTCGGTGCGAGTCTGGAGCGAGGCTCAAGCCTAGTTGTGGATGCTTGGTCAGAGCCTTCAAGAGCCCATGAGAAGGGAGCGGTGTGTCGGTTTTGACCAGAATCCAACACACAGCGCTGTGAGTGACTTCACTGCAGAGTCCTGAGCTTCTGGCAGTGACTTCCCAGCATCTCCATCTCATTGTGTGTGTCTCAGGGTCTCCTTCGTGACTCCGTGCACTTCCATCCCATGTCCCTTATCTTGTGCTCATTCCCTCCTCTGAGGCATCAAACAGGTAGCTCGTTTTCCCACCAGTCAGAATCTTAGAAAAATTCTGGCAGGGATGTTCCCGACTTGATTCAGCACTTCTCTGCTGTTTGAAGATGAAGCAACTATTCTACCTCAGCAATTAATTGTGTAAATAATTCATTTTATCACGGAATTGCTTATATTAATGTCCTATCATGTGTTCCATTACATTCAAGATTGAGAGAAATGACTTGGTGATATCTTTCTGAAAATAAGCATTCTCATGGATTTAAGAAAGATCAGCTGAAAATCTGGGATGACGGGCGGGCAACAGCTGGCACTGTTAGGAACAACTCTTTGGTCCTGCATGGACCAGGTGCCAGGAAGTGTCTCTGTGTGAGCATAACTCTGTGCCATAAGCCTTTTATCCCAAAAGAAGGTTCTGAGTATCTTTTCCAATCTCATTTACCAAATCACTGAAGAATTCCCTTTAAGCATTCCTTCAGAATTTGGGCCTTAAATTGTAGTAAGATGTCAGAGTTGTTTTAAGTCCTTGCATCTTCACAGAAGTGTTTGCTTTTGCCATGTTTTGCCACATTTGAGGTGTTACTGGTCATTGACAAAAACCAAACACACCTCTGGTTAAGGACAAAAGCAAGTTTTGGACAGAAGGATCAAAATAGGTTAAAGATCAGCATTTATAAATATTTTATTAGACTAAATTCCTGTACTTTAATTGAAGCAAAGATTGTATTTATAATCAATTAGACATATATATACATTATTCTGAATTTATTAATTTTAAATATTTGACTAATTTATTCCAAGTAAACCCAAATATACTTTAAAAGAAGTAGCAAATTTCACATTAAATTCAATTATCTTAATTAATGATAGTTTTACTTAAGAGTGCACAGCAAATCTGTATAAGTTACAAGACAGACAAATATCCAACCAGGGATTTTTTGATTGTAGAGATTGTCGTGAAGCATCAGTGGAGCTAGAGCTGAGGCTACATGTAAAGTCTCTATACCAGACACTTCTTTATAATCCTCTAAACGTCTTTTTGTGCTTAGTATTCGTGTTGTATTTACCGTGGAATTCAAAATTATTCTTAGAGGAATTTAATGTTCAGCTGAACTAAGACACACATACTCAAGAATGAGCAGTTCTTCTTCAGAAAAATGCTTTTTAGCTGAAATTGCAACATTTTTTCTGTTTGGTATAGTCCTGACTGAATTGTACTGCCAGGCAAATATCTACTGGAAACCAGTCTGTTTTCTCGCAGAACAGGCTGCCCAGGGCAATGGCTGAGTCACCAGCCCTGGAGATATTTAAAATAAGTGGCGCTGTGGCACTTGGGGATGTTGGTTAGTGCTGAACTTGGCAGCGCTGGACTAATGATTGAACTTAATGATCTTAAGGGTCTTTTCCAAACTAAATGATTTCTACCAGACCGACTTGGCGAGCTGCTGTTTTCTGGAGCTGCAGCACTGAAACTGCTCTGCAATCTGGGCTGCAAAGGCCAGCTACTGTGCATTCTTCCAGCCTCATCATGCAGGAATGAAAGTGCCCAGTCGTCAAGGGCTGCACATTTGGGTTGATTTAGGAACTAAAGACTTGACACAGTTACGCATTTCCTGCAGATGTATATTTTAAAATTCCTTCCCTTTCTTTCCAGGGCACAACAATTCTTCTAGTAAAGTGTGTGTCGGACCACAGAAAGGAAAATATGGGGTTTTGATCAGCTCCAACTCCCCCAGGATGTTCAGAGTTCCCATCATTATGATGTTTGTAAAGGCATGGATTTGACCATGAAAATGCCAGTAATGAAATGAATTAAATGGACCAACTGACAGCCTAGACTTCTTGAACCTGTGAAATAGAGCTTGCAGGACTTATTTTATTTGACTTTCAGCTCTTAGCCTTTCTTCTGAGCCCTGTAGAATAGAAATCAGTTTTGGATCATCAAATTCTTTCCCTTGAAACACAGAAATATCAAACAGCATCAAATCTTTTGTTGCTGCAGGCCCCTTATCACATACTCCTTTTCAGAAATGTAAATAACTCCATCTTTAAAGCAGGCAAGGTTTTTCTTCTGATACTCCATGTGGAAGACAGTTCTGGGATTTTTCTTCTTACATCATCAAAAACCTACGAATGATTCAGCTCTAAATGTAATGGCCAGTGTACAGTAATTATTTTCATGGCCCAGCCTTGCCTCTTAGTTATAGCACATTCTGTCTAAAGATCCCTGCACCTTGATACATTTGTAGACTTCATTATGTCTTAGCCTCCATTTAGCTAAAGCACCCAAGTTCCATGGGATTGGTGCCAAACTAACACGGGGAACAGTTAAGAAAGTTGTACCAAAATGTGCATGAAATAAACTCAGAAAAGTAATATATTTTTTTTCTTCCATGGTTCTTTGCCTGAAATTGCTCTTAGATAATTTGAGGCTTTTAGAACAATATTAGATAGAAATACTTTATTTTTGAATGTGGTTTATTTTTCCTGATTGACAACTGTGCTTTTAAAGTGCTGTTTAAGTAGGCCCAGCATATACTTTCCTAAATTTCCTAACATCTTACCTACCCACAGGGCTGTATCTCCTACCCTTTTATGTTGACAGTGCTGTTTTGACAAGTAATCCATATGAAAATATATAAAAATACAGATCTAGAAACTAATGTGAATTTTATTATTAATGTAAATGCAAATAACAT
>VYZQ01014957.1:75466-91239 GCA_013400655.1 Mystacornis crossleyi | reverse complement strand
GTATTAAAGAAAAACAGAGAACTTAGCCAGCCACAAGGGAGGGGCCCAATTGTCCTTTTTTTTTGGTGGTGGTGGTGGTGGTGGTTTTCTTGGACTGAAGGCCTCTTTTTATCTCCTAACCTATAAAAAACTCTTAGTTCTCTAAAAAAAACTGCTGTGGAAAACCCAGGTAGAATTCATAAAGTTAGAGTGCACTATCTCTCACAACTTGGATAATGAGCAGACTTCCAGCCTTCAGGAGTGCCTATATTTTTTCACATCTTTCATTTGTTTAAAGTATTAGACAGAAAAACTTGGGACCCTACCAAGGCTTTCATCTACTCAACTTTGTTGCATTTGTGTCCCCAGAAACTTCTCTGAGAGACCAGAAGCTCTAAATGGCTCTTTCTTCTACAGATATCCTGAGGGCAAAGCTGGAGGTGGTTCTGCTGCCTGCCTGGGAGGCAGGGATAGCTGGCTCAGAAATAAGATATTATAGCCTTCTAGCCAAGAAAAGTTGCCACAGCAATGATGATATCATGGATAGAATTTATGGACTATTGTGTATTTATCCCCTGTCATTGCTAAGCAGTGCAAGCGAGCGAGCAAAACTCCCGTCAGCCATAGCATCTGTTCAGCTTTAGAGCACAACTTCAAAATTAGACCCTGTGTTTGCAAATCCAGTGCCATGCAAAAAGTGCCATCTGGCCTAGATCTGTTTCACAGTAAATTCATTTTTTTTGTGAAACTGAGGAGACACAGCCCAAAAAACTACAAGGCATTTGCACTGAGAATTTACAGTGGTTGATATAGACACAAGAATCAACCATTTCTGCGCAACAGGACAGTGCAAACCAATGCCCTTGATCACACTATGGCTCCAGAATAATCTCAGCAAGAGGGGAGAAGAGGAATCCCTGTTGGGCTTTTCTAAAGTTTTAACAAAGTATAAAGTTGTTTGAAGAGGGGATGGATTTCTATAGGCCATAATAAAATAAGACAGGGGTCCTAAAGTATCCTAAAACCACACGATTAAACTATATGCCAGAGCCAATAAAGACAGACTATTTCTGGAAATAAATGTCCTCATTTTACCTTCTGTAACACCTGCAAGCTAGATCAATTGCTTTGTGGTAGGAAAAGAATTTTCAGGCAGCACAGAAGTAATCTCTGATCCAAAACCACCCGGCAGTATCAAAAATCTGTCACAGTTGGTCAGTGATTTGATCCTGGGTATAAGAACAGCATCTGGAATATTGAACAGGTATCATTTATTTGATGCTTTTTGAAGGACTTCAGACATATGCCAAGAGCCTCAAAATAATAATTATTCTAAGCTACAGTTATGGAAGAAGGTCAGAAAGTTAAAGTGGTGGTCAACTGCTTGCCTGAATTCTGCATGCACAAGTGAGAAACCCCAGAGAGAGCATTCAAATAGAAAGACCCAAAGACCAACATTATAGGAGTGAGGAAGTAATATACAAATTATGAGTCACAAAGTATTGCAGACTTAGAGATGCTTTGACTGATAGTAGAGCAATGCCTAAGGAGACAACCCGGAAGCAAAACTGATATAAACTTGGCATTTTTCAAGTGAGGCCTGAGAGGTACCAAAGGCAGCTGTGCTCAGAGGAGAAATTGTGCCTGGTCGTGCTCTTCGGTGTGGGACAAGTCGAGCTGTTCTGGGGCATGGTGGCCATGCAGCCTCATCCCAAGTTAGCAGGATGCATCTTGAAGATGCCTCTGCTGAGTAAATCCAACTGGCCACACTGTGTTTTTGGGGGGTATTGCATCGTGATGAGAGGAAAACAACATGCCAAAGGAAGAAATGTTCAGCTTCCACCTTCCAGAGAGAAAGTGGGATCTATGAATTAGTCACTTCTACATAGCTGAGGAGCCACTCCAGGTGCTCCCTGTTGTGCTCCAGGTGAACAGACAAACCCCCTACTAACAGCATGAGGTGAGGTTGGCACTAAATTAATCTGTGCAATCTAAGATCTGTGAGAAATGAAGATTTCTTTGAAGCAGGCCAGGCAGTAACCTCAGCAGAAACCATGACATAAATGCATGCCCAACATCTGGGGGCAGAATGCTCTGCAATGAAATGAGGACTGTATTTACAAGTTAGATACAAGCACCCGAGAGCAGGCATTAATCAGAGGAAATTGAGTACAGTGGTTGATAATGGGAAAAGAACTTTTCCTCTGCAGCTGCCCTCTAAATGTCAGGGACCTTTAAGTCCTGCTAAACTTTCTCATGAATCAGATGTGAGATATGGAGATGAGGGGCTCACTTTTGATTTTAGGTTGCCCTGTTTTGAGCTTCTGTCTTCAGACAATGCAGCACTGTGCTGTTGCCCGGCTTCTGTGGAATGCTGGAAAAGGAGATGGAAAGGGGGTCTTACCAGCACAAGAATCCAACAGCTGATGGAAAAGGCAAAAATAACATGAGGGCATCCAGAGCTTGAAATGTTTGTCCCATGTCAGATACAGAGATTGACTAGTCAGTAAACCAAATGACAGATCAGTGGACAAAGGAACAGTTGAGGAGATGAAAATCAGATTACTGAGAACCTGGAGTTCTTTTCTGGGGTGGTTCTTTTTATCTTAGTAATTTTATCACTTTCTATATGTGAAGCACTCTCTCTGCTTGTTCACTGCTCAGCAGCAGCAGCAGAGACCATGGCACAGTATTTGTCAATACTCCTACATAGCGGGATCAGGAAGCCAGGAGAATTCCCAGGCAAATGTCACCTATGCTCATACCTTGCAAATCTGATGATGATTAGTGAGCTCCTGGCACAGAGCACAGTCCTGCTCCTCACCTGTAGTACAATATATATAACTCAAAAAGGAAAAAAGTCAACAATTTAAACAATCTTAACACCCAAGCAATTTTTTTTGAAGTGGCACCCATTTTAGACTTCAAAAACTTACCAGTAAAAAAATTTGTTCCTATGAGTTCTGGAGAGTCTTATCTTCAGATACGTGTATACAATTATTCTAGCTTAAGGTTGTGAAGAATTTGGTCTTATTTTTTCATACAATGGGTATTGCTTATGGCAGTTTTAAAAAATTTAAATAAGATATAAATTGTGTTATATTAAAATTGTAATTTTTTCATTATAAATTAAAATTTCAAGTTGAAGTAGGAATTTTTTATACGTTATTTTTATAAAGCTCAGACCTAACATAATTTTAAATCAAGCAATTTAAAATCACTGATTTAATTGACTCCCCTACTGTTTTGGGTCTTTCAGGACAGACAGGAATAAGAAGGGTTTTTATGAGAGGAATGTTTGAAAATGTTTATATGTGACTTCTTGGTGAGGATCTAATGGTTTATAACATAAAAGAAAGAGAAAAAGTCTTGCAACAGCGTTGTGGCAAAGCTTTTAAAGACAGAGCGGTCGGGGCATGTAAAACTGCAGTTTCTATAGTAACAAGATTTTAGTCCTTTATAAATGAATGTGGAGAATTTGGAGATGTACAATCTGACAAAGCACCGTGAAACTTGTCGCATTCTTCCAAAAACTTGGGTTACAATAGAATGGAAAAAGCCCCACTTGCAGTGGGGTATGCAGAGGGGGCAGAAAGGATCCTGCCAGGGATCAAGTAAGAGAAAATAGGCATTAGTGCAGAGAGTGGATTTCCCCAAAGAGGACTCCCAGGTTCACTGATGGAATCAAGAGACTTGTAGGTAAGATCCTTAGAAGATTCTGTAGAGAAAGAAAAGGACTCAGATACCCATTTAAAACCCAGAAAGAAAACTAGGGAGACATAGAAAACACAACTATTCTGAAGCTTGCACACAGGCGTATTTTGGATCCACATTTATCACCACTAGGTTAATTTTAAAACAAAGAATGTGTCCTCCTCCTCTGAACCTTTCGTAGCCTGGCTCAGGTGAATTGGAGTTTATTTTGTTTTGCTTTGTTTACTTTTTTAAAGAGTAGCATTTATTATATTGCTCACATTTTCTCCTGGGAACATAAGGAGAATAAAAGTGTGAGATTTTTATGGGTTGTCAGGGTTCCTGTATGGTAGATGTATTTAATAAGTGTTAGATAATAACAGACAGTAATATGTAAACTACATAATGAAGTTAGAAGCCTGAAGCTCTGATTTCATAATAAAATCTTTATGATAAATGGTTGTTAGTTTGTAAGTCTGCTCTGGCTGGAGTCTGCTATAACTTTATGAAGCAGGTTTGAGAACAGAAGTCTGTTCTGTCCCAGATTTCCTTATGCTCTGGGAACTTGAATTTACAACAGTTCCTCTGTGTAAAAGGGAGAAAATAGTAACCCTAGAACACAAGGTGCTAAGAAAATAAATGTATTATAGATTCCGAGGCACTCCAATAACATGCTCACATAACATGTTTAAGGCAGTTTAGGTGAGCTTAGGGATAGCCTAAAATAAATGTAACTCCATTGTTTTATGCCTTGGAAGTGTTTCCTGTTGATGGAAACATAGCTGTACATACCATAATGGTAAAGCACTGTGTAATGCTGTGGAAGAAAGGAAAAAAAATTAATTTCACTTTCCTATTCACTGAGTTCACCAAAGGAAGAGAGAGGAAAGGAGAAAAATAATGCTTTTTATTTTCTTCTTATGTTCTCCATTCTTTTAAGTTGCAGATGTCTTGTGTTTAACAGGAATCTGCAGTAAAGGAAGATGAAAGAGAGTCACATCAGGAAAGGCATGAATGTGTATATTTAAAGGGCATTATCTATGTTATAATCAATCTGTTGAACTTAAAACCAGGGTTTCATCAAGTGGATTTTCATTTAGCACTCAATTAACAAGCAGTCACATTTCAGAAACTTGTTGCTTTTCCTGCTCATTTTCCTTCCCCCCCAGAGTTTCACAGTGTGAATGAAGTGTGTAAACTTTTGTCAATAAAATAGTACTTGAGAGCTCAGGGGGAGTTCCTTGTGCACGTTGGCTGCTGGGAATCTTCATAAAGAGCCATCCAGGAGAGGAATATTAATGCCAAGCTTAAACCCAACAGCAACACTGCAGTGATTTGTCTCAGGAGCTATTGGGAAGACTTGCTGTGGGTGAATAATAAAAAGCATATGTTAACTGGACAAACTGATTCAAGAGCAATGCTCATTATTTTGGATACCTGAGCAGTGAAGTCTGGTGTCACAGAGGCCACTGGCCTTCCTTTCCCAAATTGTTTTCCTAGACTCTCTCTGGATATAGCAGCCGTCATTGGTGCTGCTCAAGGGCTCATTGTGGACTGTGAAACTTGGAGCCAAATTAAAAATTTGCTCGAGTAGATGGAATATTTTAGTTGTGCCTTTCCTAAAAGAAATTTGAAGATTTGCAAATCTTTGCCGTATAGTAAATTGGAAAAAAGAAGGGGAAAAGAATTCCCCTGCTACCCATTTAGATAAGATGAAGGAAGGCTTAAAGTAGTGATAAAAACCATTATCAGCTGTTGTATTGCGACAACACCATCACTTAAACTGGAATGAAAAGCTGCAGGTAATAAGGATGCTCTCTGTCACCATAAAGAAGGAATATGCTGACAATTTTATGTAATTCAGGCTGACTGCCTATCAGCTAAGAAATGCAATGGATATTTCAAACCAACATTAAATTTATATAGATACTTAATTGAAGCTACTCTTGCCTGTTCATTAAAAATAATGTACAGACTGTGCCCTCTAAGTATTCTAGGATGGATCTTTCCGATTTTTCCTGTTCAAACTGTTTCTCTGTGTATAAATAGAGCAGTTAATTATAACTTATGCTAAGTGGCTCAAGTTTCAGTTATCTGGGGATCTCAGCTTTACTATCAAAAGGAAAATACATAAAGATGATATAGGTCTGAGGCATGGAAGATCCAAGTATTTTAAAAATAGAATCAAAATTAAAACTTCTAATTAAAACAAACTGTTTTTGAAGGGCTTGAGAAGAATGAAGTCAATGTAGAGTCTGATCTAAGAGGCAATATCTTCTGTCTTATCTTTCTGGATGCCCTAGAAATTAATGAATCTTATGGATTTATTGACATTTCAAATAGTACTGAATACTTGAAGTCTAAGAACTGCAAACATTTAGTCACTCTGACAAAAATGTCTCATAAGAAATAATAGAAAGTGGACAGATGAAATACTAACACATGTAAAATCACTATTTATGAAGTACCGCTAAAGATTACAGCATTAAAAAGTTGAATGCAGTACAAATTCTTTGCCATCTTGACCCAACTGCAAGGGGGAAAAAAAAAAATTAGGCAAAGGAAGATAATAGAGCTGGAAAACAGTCAAAATGAAATGTTTGACAGGTGTTAGTCTAAGAGGCTCAGGCACAATGACGAGGACTGGAGCAGAGGTACTGGTGTTCCTCCTACTCACACACCTTCTGAGCATCTGAGAGGGCTCCAGCTCTGCTGCCTGCCACGTTCAGACGGGGGACATGAACTTAGGTATATTGCTTTTCAAATCAAGTGATATGGAGTATTTGAGAATGGCTTTCTCTTAATCTTTCCTATTTAAAGTGCTCCACTTTGCAAAAAATAATGAATTATTCATTGGACAAGAAAAATAGAGAAAGGAAGAACTCTGAACTGAAGCATCAATTATTCATGCAACTTTAGATCCCATGACTTTGAGTTGAGAGGTGAACGGTAGTCAAAAGTTTTTGATAAAAATCTTTTCAAGGATTAACTTTTTCATATCTTTGTCCTAATTGCATATATGAGTTGTGAAAATTATCTCATTTTTTGGACAAAAAAAGGCAAGATCATATAGTAAAAATATATTTTGGTATCATCACTTTCCCCACTCTTCCCCAAAATATGTTTTTACTCTCTTTTATTCTTAATAATGTTAAAGCTTTCTATGCTAACTGACCATTTCCCAAGTTTCTGCACATCATTTAATAATTGTTTTTTTTTTTTTTTTTCCAGTTCTGGACATTTCAAATTTAACTGTATGGCTGGTTTAAAACAAAGCTGTGCATCTGAACTAAATCAAACCTTACAGAAAGTTTCTTTAACGGGAGAAAAAGAACAATGGATATCATCCACGGATGATCATTTGATTTAGGTCTTGTTTTTCACAGGCTCACTGCAGTTTCCCAGCCTGACCGAGACCTATGGAATCTGTTAGCCAGGATATTATAAAATAGAATCAGTCCTTCCAGTCAGTCTCATTGTATAAATTTAGCATTCCCTTATGCTGCGGCTTAGTTCTCAACCCAAATGTGGTGTGCATGGGAAGTTCAAATGACAAATGGCTTTGTGATGTGATCTTTTGAACATGCACCAACTTCCTGCACGTGTTTTTGTAAAACTGGTACAACGCTCTATGACTCAAGAAGGATTAAAAATGTATACAAATATATGTTAGTAGTAGCACAACATCTGTAAAATGTTAATACGCGTTTAAAGGCACATTCACAGAACATTATGAATGTTAAATAGGTGACAGTAGATACCTTTATAAAATATTAATTGTGCGTTCTGGATTTAGTTTTGCTGTAAGCTGCTCAAGAGCCATCAACAGAAAGTGAATAGAGTTATCAAGGTTACAGTAAGCTGTTCATAAGGAAATGTGCAAACTTAAAATTAAGTACTGAATGTGATGACAAAAAGTTAACAAGCTACAATTATACAATAAACTGCAGTCTGATCCAGAATAGCCCCCTGAGGTGTTCCATCTTTCTTTGAAATATGGCATAAGGAGCACTTGTATCAAATTTTCAGCCTTTGGAGTACAGCAAAATGAAATTGTATCCATCACAAAAGCCCAAATGAGTCTTTGAAGAAACATATGCAGTGAGTTTGAAAACATAATTTTGAAAAATCAAGAATTATTTCTGTTGTTAAATGGCTGATTGCTTCTTACACGTCATTGTGATACTGACAAAACAATTCAAAATATAGAAATTTTCAAATGTGAATTACTGTCGCCTCTTTATCCAAGTCTGATGAATAAGTTTTAGATATCAATTTTCTAACTCTATATAAACTAATTGTTTTTGCTCCTTCAAACAAGCAATACAAATTACAACATAATTTCCTCTTCTTAAATTTTTCTTTCAGTTTTCCTGACTTGAAAGTGATAGGCTGTAAAGGAATTTCAGATATAAATATTAAAGGAGCAGTGTTAAGATGAAAAGAAATGGTAATATCAGTTCATATTTAATTAGGAGACAAAAGCAGCTCTTATTATACAGACATATAACCATGGTTTAGTGGAGGACTTGGCAGGGCTGGGTTAATGGTTGGACTCGATGACCTTGGAACTCTATTTTTCCAACCTAAACGATTCTGTGATCACAGTTTAGGAACAATACTGACAACAGACTCTCATCTTGGAGAATACTTCTGACTGTATTGCTCTGTGTGCTGTTTTGTAGATTCTGTGGTCTCCTGGGAACCTAAATGTTATTGGTTTCCATGTAAAAATGATGGCTAATAATATCAGAAACTGAATTTTTGCTTAAAAATCCTCAAATGGTCACAGTAGTGAAAACTTGCCCACACTGTCCCAGCGATGAGCTCCAAACTGAAGCATTACTAAGAAAAACAGATTGTCCACTTCTCCACATCCACTTAGCTTTTGACATGTCTGCAGAACTTCCATTACACTAGCAAAATGATTGGGAAATCATCAGCAGAGTCTGATGTGTATATTCTTGCCCTGAAGAAATATAACAAGTGTCAGAAGTACCATTAAAATATTCAAAGCAGGCAAGTGTCCTAAACCTCTCTGAAATCCAGAGTGATCTGGACATCTAAGTTTCCTGGACTCTAGTAAAACTTTAAAATCACTTCATATACAGTATATTAGATATGTTTTTCTTATTTTCCTACTGTTATAAAGCAAAAGTCAGTGTTGCAGCACTGTTAAGATTGCCTTATTTTTAAATCTGTATTGTTCTGTAAGGCTGGCTGGCTATGAAGTCCTAGAACATTTACCATCTTTTCTTCTTTCTATGGATACATTGGGAAATTGGTAACGTTTGTTGAGGAGCTGGACAGCCCAGCTCTTCTACAATATTCAAATCAGGAAGTCCTTGAGATGAAAATTGTTGGAAGTTGGAGAGCACCTATGTATCTAATATAGTTCTTCCATTCTTTTATCTTCTGGGCGTTTTCCTTGTAACTGTAAAGAGATGGTTTTTGATGTTAATTGAACCTTTGTTTAGGCCCAGCAGGATTATTATTGTCTTCCTCCCTTCTGTTCTTCTTGCATCTACAAATATAAGTAATTTTTTAGAAGAACATTTCTTCCTGGCTGTTTAATTCACCATCCTTATAACACCACTGTAGGACCAGAGTGTTACCTGAAGTACTAAATGAAGGAATTCACCATGACTTTTGAATTTTTTCCCTCCCGTAATGATTTAAAATTTCTTTTTTGGGTAGCAATTGTTGTTTTTTTTCCCCCCAAAATTATGCAGCTAGCTGTCCTGGGTTAGCACAACTTAAACTGAGGAACACGGAAGCACCCTTCCTGCTTTTCAGGGTTTTTTTTTCCAGCTCTGTTTCTTCGGAGAGACAGCCAAGGAAGTGATGTTTGTGGCAAACAGCTGTTGTAACTTCCTCCAGAACTTGATAGAACCACTCAGTTAACCAATTTGAATATAGACATCTTTATTAAGCCACTCAGAGGAAGGTTACACCTCTGTAAAGACATCATTTAAAGACAGACAAGGTGGGAATCTCTCTCTTGCTTTTTCCAGTCTTCGGCCGGGTAGCTTGGGCCAGACCGGCCAGACTGGCTCGGCCTGTGGGCCGGGGCTGGGTCTGGCCGGGCCTGGCCCACTCGGCCTGGAGGGGCCCGGCCGGGCCCTGCCTGCGCGAACCTGCGGGATCAGGCTGAGCCATGACCCTGCTCCGTCTTGGCCCTGGCGGGGCCGAGCCACAGCCCGCGGCTCTGTGCTGCCTGGGCCTGGTTCACTCGGCCCTGCAGGGCCGGGCCCCGACCCGCAGCNGGACTCTCACATGTCAACAGAAACCCACCCCAGGCAGCTGTTGTGCTGTGACGCTGATGCCATGAGAAGACTGTTCTTGTGGAAAAGTTCCATAGCTGAGCAAAAGAGACTCCTCTCCATAAATGGACTGATGAAAGACCACTATAGAGTGGTAAACTGACTGAAATAATTTTAAGGTTGTGTCTTCATATTATAGGTGGATGGGGGAGGTGCTGGAGAAAAAAGGGGGTTATTTTGCTTTAATTCCTTTTTATTTCATTTTACTTTTAGTTGTAGCAATAAACTTCTTTATATTCTTTAAAGTTTTGTGCCTGCTGTGCATTCCTCCCTGTTCTTATCTCACAGAAGGGGAAAATGCGAACAAAACCACTACACTAGCAAAATCTAAAATAACAATAAACTGTCGGGGATCCGGATCAGGATCTGGATTCACATCAGCTGATAGAAATCCTTACAGCTCCACAGTCTTCAACAGATATGCACCAACAGTCCTGACAGGGACATCCTCTTTATGTTTGTTTAATGGGATGCACAGCTTGCAGGAGGAGAGTCTCTTCTGCTCTGAATGCCATGGTTGTTTCCATCGTGTTGAAATGTTCATGAATGGTACTCAGAATTACTTTGCTTAAAATTTGCTTCTGTTGGTAGTTGCCTGACATAGAAAAGGCGTCATACAATTGCTTCCAGGCACTGTATTTCCAGGAATACTTTAATATTCATATTAATTAGTAAATAAAGAATTTCTTTAAAATACATATTTTAGTGTCTTGATTTGTAATAACGATGGGCAAGTAATCTGCCTGGTTTTAAAGGTAAATGGTGAACTACATTCCTATTCTATTAAACTCACACAGACAGGCCCTTAGCTGCTCCAACAAAATCATACCAGTTTTCAGATTGTTTTGATTGCTTATTTGTTCAAAAATGACCTTCAATAAGCATTGTTTTCCTTCCCATCTACTCAAACAGAAAGAGGGCAGTAAAAACATGGCTGTCAAATATCTGTCAGAGCAGATTTATTGTACGGCTTAAACCTGTTTAAGTAGATTTTTTTTCTCCTTCTCTCCTATAATGTGACCCAGGGGTTAAACTCTCAAGCATAATATTTTTTTTTCCTTTTTCTTCTTGACAACTTACATGAAACAATACAGGTGTGAGTCAAATCTCTGGGGCACTGTCTGAATGAGTATGAAGCTTCTTACTGCTGCTGGAACGGGCTTTAAAATTTACCTGGCTGTGGGTATTTTCCTCAGTTGATTAAAAAAAAAACAAAGCTAAATCCCATTTTATCTCATGATTCAATTCTGTAATAAAATTGATGCTTCACTCAGGATTTCCTAAAATCACAACACATGTCTTGAGCTGAATTTGCAATCCAGCCCAAGTGGGATAGATTTTGGGAGGTTTTCCTTCCCTTCCTGCCCCTCCTCTGTCAAGGAGGCCTGGTACAGAAACAAATCTGCCCGATTAGCACTGAAAAATCTAATTAAAATCCCTACACTAATGTATAACTTTTTTTCCTCTATAAAGCCAAGATAACACTGTGAAAGGCAAACAAAATCCTACTGAAACAACACGGCTGTGTTTACAATTAACTGAAATCTGCTATTATTCTTTGTTAAGCTTTGTTCAGCTATAATCTTCAGGGGTTTATAAAATACAACTCCTTCTGAGATGTAAATTTAATTCCATTTTCCCTTGTTCCAGGCATCCATTGCATTTAGTAACTGCAAAAGACTGTCAGTGTGCAGAACCTCTTGTAAAACTGTTCCTTAATTTCACGGGGAATGATATCTTAGGGCAAACACACCAGGGGTCATTAGTACAGCTACCTGGGGGTTAGCCCAGCTGCCACACTGCTGCAGTTTGCAGAAGTTGTTTTGCAATGTGCTAAACCACACAAAGTGTTCACTAAAGTGATCTTCCAAAGACTCACAGTGACAGGCAGCAGCAAAAGTCCAGGTTTACATTTGCACCTTTGATATTCTTTAGAATGATTCTGGAACGCAAGGGCTACGTGGTGAGCTACTGAGAACTGCTTGATTTTCTTCACTGGTTTGCTGCTCTTCCTCAGCAGCTAGTAACAATCTGCCTCTGACAGACCAATGTTCAGGGTTCTTTTTTGCTAATGGAAGTGTTTCCAGTAAGTACAAAAAGGATAATAGTGCCAGCTACCATATGATTGGATTTCTGTAACATGATTGCCCCCACAACCAGATTTTGGAAGAAGTGACAAGTGCCAGTGTGCCCAAGATATTGAGTGCCTGGATGGTATCTGGAAATTTAACAAATTTTTGGCTGACAGTGCACTCCCCAGTGCACGTGTAACACAACCGGTGTGCTGTAGTGTGCATTTTGAATGAAAGGAAGCTTGTAAAACATAGTTACAGAACATAAAAGAAAAGGTGAAAACAGTAACATAGATGGGAAAGCAAATCCTGACCTTCTAAGATAACAGGGATTAGGTAGGATGCTTCACCTAGCCCCCAGAATGGACAAAGCATGGCATGCTTTAGCACTGTGTTTAGGTGGGCTGGTGAGCCCTTAGAAGAATAAAAAGCTATATGGGTTTTAGTGATTTTACACCAGGTTTTGCAGTTTAAAGAAATGAATCTTTGTGTTTCAGAAAAGCTGGCTCATATCACATGAAATCCCAACCAATCTCTTCTGGGGCCTAGTCTCTGTAGGACCTGCTGAGCAGGCTTTACGTACCCCAGCTCTCCTGGAATGAGGGGCAGGAAAGCTCTCAGAGCTCTGCAAAGGCTCATTTATCCTTGCGAGAAGCCACAGGGTTAATTAGCTCAGGCATTTCTCACTGCTGAAGCAGGGACAGTTACCTGAACTTCTTCTGGTGCTGTCCTGGGCGTGTGGGTGCTTCCCTGTAGGACACAGCTGGGCGTGTTGCTCGGTTGCACTTTGTAGGGAATGAATTCACACGAGAGGGAATAACTGAATTTTCACAGCAGAAGGAGAGGGGGGCTTTGAGACCTGGGGGTGCACTGCAGGACCTTGGAAAAGACAGCAATGCCATTTTCCTGGTAACTCTGACAGCCCCGGACTCGAGGGAGTCTTAAACCAGGGACTGCATTTTCTGGAGCTGTGCACACACGCAGTTTGCTCTTCCCCTCATCTCTTTCCCACCCTATTCCCTCACTCCTGCCCTGGCCATGTTGCACTGTTGGTGCCTACTAGAACAGTGAATCCTGCAACTTATCCAAAGCTTCTGAACTACCAAACCTACTGGTATGCACCGAAAATGGAAAAACCAATGAACTTAAAATTAAACTGTTAATCCTATTAGGACCGCTGCACAAACATCTTTTACACACCTACATACCAAGTATAAATTAACTTTTCAAGTTAAGTTTAAGTACCTTATAAAAGGTATAATTAAAACAAGGATCATTAAGGTGGATTTGACAGCAATTTGGTTTGCTTTACTCGCCTTATAGAACTTCATGTAGCAAGTGGTAAATCTTAGTCTGTTTGTCTGTAGTGGTATTTTCTACATTAGGAAAGATGTGAAGTAAATATTTCAAATCAACCAAACTTTCCAACTGCCACCTTCCCCCAAAACCAAATGTGATAAATAGATGTAGAAAACACACTGACACATAAAGAAAATGGGAAATACAGGAGAGCTTAAGCTGTAAATTGACACAGTGTCTGAAAACTGCTTTAGTGCCTTTTGCTGTGAACTGCTTGTTTGCAAAGCCATTAATGCAATGTTCACTTGATTATTCCCAGGACTTCTGTACAGCACCAACACTGACAATCCCTTGTTGTTGTTGGGTTTTTCGTGTTTTTTTTTTTTCTACTTGAGCTGGAATTGTAATTAGAATAATCTTGTTTGGAAAAATTGGTGCTCACATGTTGAAGCACGAAATTAGTTTTATATAAACTGTGTAGTATATTTGATAGTGTTGTCAGAAGAGCATTTTATGGAGTGTCCTTCATGAGGCAATTTGATACACTATGCAGCACATGAAAATTTAGTGGGTATTTTATAGTACAGAGGACCCAAGTAAGAAAGGAGGCAGAGATTGTAAGATAGATGGAGCCGCAGAAATAAAAGAATTTCTATGAACTGTGGCAAAAGAGGGTCAAGGGACAAACAAGGTCAGGTTTAGAGCAGAATTAATGGGAGAGAGGAGATGGATCTGAGATCTGACTTACAGTGAAATGTATAACCAGCTGAACAAATTGAAGAATTTTGCAATGCTCTGTGTGTCAGCAATTTCTTTTTGCAAATCTAAGAGCCATTCATTTCTAAGAAACTCAGGTTAAATCCTCTGCTAGGCTAAATAGTGCTGTTCCATGGATTGCAATGGGACTATTCCAGTTTACCCACTGATGATCTGACTTGCAGTTTTTCCTGGTGAAGGGATCACAGATCCTTTTATTCTATTGAAAATGTCAACAACTTGTGTCCCTCTCTTTCCTTCTTTCTCTCCATGTCACTCCATCTCCCATATACACAAGCAGTGATAAAGAAGGCTGCTCTACTGAACATTTTCTTATCACCTAATTTACTCAAAAAGATTAAGAGAATTGACAGAAATCTGAGGTGTGAGAAAAACAGAACTAGATGGCTCCTAGCTGAGCAATGCCTCTGGCTCTTGGAAGAGTTTGTGTCTAGAAACAAGGACAGAGTCAGAGCAAGGTCAGTCAGGTCCAGCACCTTGTGGCTGTGATGGTGGTGACCAACCTCTGCAGGAACACAGGTAGACTAGAGGCCTGAGCAAGCATACAGCAGTGTGTCCTCTGAAGATTCTTCTACTTTTGAGTGATCTCTCAAAGCTAAAAAAAAATGTGTTACATATATCCTGAAGCAGAGATCTTTGATTTTACTGGGACTCCTGGAATTTCTTTACTAATTTTGTCCATTGTTTTTCAACCCTCGCAGTATTTTAGCTTCTGCTGACTTCTTTGGAAAGAAATTTGTAACTTAACTACCTAACCCTTAAATACATGTTATGTGAAGTAATATCTCACCATTCTACACTGTACAAAGATTTTTGATCTGATCCCATCCCTGCAAATTTATTTGATTTCTTCCCCTCTCTCTTCCTTCCCCTTTTGTATTGGAAGCAGCAGTGAACAATCAATGTCTATTCACTGTCTCCTTTCCACTCACAATATTACAGGACTCCCTGTATTCAGCCTTCAGTTGTCTCTTTTTCAAACAGAGAAATACTAATCTGCTCAGTTGCTCCTTTTACAAAAGCAGTTCCATGCATCTGATTCATGCTCCTATAGCCTTTCCCTGTGCCTTTTCCATCTCCACAGGGTACTTTTGGAGAGGAAGGGGCTCTGATTTATGCACTGGCATAATAGTGTTGTCTGTTCTAGTCATTACTTTTCTGTAATTTCTAACGTTAAGTTTGCTTTCTAACCATTACTGAGCACTGAGCTGATGTTTTCACAGAGATATTTGTTGTAATATGAAAACCTCATTCCTATGTGACTGTCATCTGAAAGGCTGTAATTGCATAATAATGTTGGGATAGTTTTTCTCCTGGCTGTATCATCTTCACTTACTTGCACTGAACTTCATCTGTGACTTTGTCACTAAGGAACTTCCCTGCCCAGGGTCCTCTGCAGTTCTTCAGCAGCATTGGCTTGACATCCATCCATTGTTAGACACAGGATAATAGGGGCATGCACCCTCCTCTGGGCATAAAAATGACTTAGTGGCATCTCCATTATGGGAACAAACACTACCTCCTGTTCGCTTTTTCTTTGGAGGTTTTTTTATTTGACTGAAAAACATTTCAATGCAATGAATGCTTACCCGGATGCTGTGATCCAAAAGTGTGACATTCATTCCAAAGG
>VYZQ01014957.1:50894-75246 GCA_013400655.1 Mystacornis crossleyi | reverse complement strand
AAAGGAATGTATGAAGTTAAAACTCCCTGTATGTTGTGCACCACAGAGTTCACAATAAAGAAAAATTGAAGAATGCCCAAATCTTGGATAGACTTTCATTTAGGTTTCTATTTTTAAATTTAAATTTTATTCCCTCTATTGATTCTGCAATATTAAACCCCCCCCCCCCCCCATAACATCCAGTAAATCTGTTAATTTTTCTCTCGTTAGGATCCCGTATTGGTTAATGAGAGATATCTTCACAATGCCTCCCTTAGTTACAGTCTTCTTATGAAACATAAAGTTAGTCCTCTTATGCTCTGAAAAATCTTTCTTCATTTGTTCCAACATTCATGGAACTGCTTGTTACATTGCATATTTACTAAATAAATAAAAGATGGGATGATTAAGTCAAAACGAAGCATCTTTTAAAAGTGTTTCTGTAGTTATTCGTGAAAATGACAAATAAACCGTTACTATGCTGAAAGGCACTGCAACAAAAACCTCTCCACCAGGAAGTTTTCCAACTATATTCTGCAATAACTTTGGCAATACTGGTCTTCTCTGCCCAAACAGCACAGTTCTGGGAAGGGCAAATACTCCCCCTGAGTGTCATCAGTGTCTGGGTTAAATGTGGAGTAGAGAGACAGGAAACATAAATTCTTTTTTGGCTCAGGGAGAAGGAGGGCTGCAGAAAATTGGAGATGTGGAGGATATTGTTATTAAACACCCCTGAAACCAATTTTCCCTTGGAAGCACAAAAGATTTCTGTTTGCTACATGCTCCAGTGCAGTGGCTCAGATGCTGTGCTGCTTGTGACAACAGAAGAGGAGGAAACATGGAAGCAGCAAAGCCTTACAGAGAAGCCTTACCACTTCGATTTTCTCATTCAAGTTTTAGTAGTTGCAAAGACCACGAGACCCATCAAGGTAATATAAGGAGTCAAATGACACAGGTAGAATCAGCTTCTCCAGCTCTTCAGGTATCTGGAGCACCAAAATTTTGTGTCAGATTTCATAATCAGTGGTTTTACTTTCTAAGGCATTTTCATATCCTGTGTTGACAATGTGCATTGAGTTTTCTGTTTTTGCTTTTCCAGTAGAGAAAAATGAAACAAGTTCAGCCTGAGCTGTTTGAATGAGGTCCCATGATAAATTTGCTTTGGGATACACAATTGATAGGAAAATATCTTACAGATTTAAAAACTGAAGCTAAACAAAACAAGCTTTAATAAAAGTTATGTGATTTCTGACTTTTCCAGCCCTTTGCTTTGTTTACCATCCAGTCTCTAAAGGTTTATAGCCCTGTTCATTAAGTAAAGGTCATGCTAATCCTCCCTCCTCACCTCTCACCAAGCACAAGTGCTGTGCTGCAGCATGAGTGGTAGAAATACCCAGCTTGCCTCAGCAGGCTTTTATTTGGCTTTCAAGATCCTAATCAAAACTGGCATTCTACTGCCCCCACTGATTATGTCTCTGTTAAAACCTATGCACTCATGTCTTGAGTCTTTCAAGTGTTTACACCTACCCCTTCTCCTGCTCAGCACTCAGGAGTGAGCGTGGCTGTGCCAGTCCCTGGGACAGTCAAAAGGCAGTAATGAACCACAGAGTTAAATGAATTCATTATTCAGAACCACATATGCCTGCAAGTGTGTTGCATTTTGTGAAACACATGACAAAGGCAGAATTTAGACAACTTGGTAGAGATGAATCTCATGAAAAAATAGCTTAGAGCATTTTAAAAATGAGAACTGGTCACAGCAAAACATGTTTCTACCTTTCGGCACCCATGGGGATCTCATTGTCCACTCTGCTTTCTTCAGCCCAGTCAAAGGCTTTCTATTAACCTCAGTGAAACTTAGAATATTCCTTTGCTTCTAATTGCTAGATTTTGTTTTCTTTTAAATAATCATTGACATTAAATAAGTTCCAGTAAAATTAATTTAGAGTGGCTGCCCTTGGAATGCCTCTGACAGCTTGAGTGCATTACTGTCCAGGTGAAAAATAACCAAGAAGTTACTGGAGCATTTAGATACCACTAGCAAAGATTTTCAGTAAAATATGGACTCTCTGTTTTGAATGTTGTTTTTTTTTCCCCATATAGCAACAGATNCTGAGCACTGAGCTGATGTTTTCACAGAGATATTTGTTGTAATATGAAAACCTCATTCCTATGTGACTGTCATCTGAAAGGCTGTAATTCCATAATAATGTTGGGATAGTTTTTCTCCTGGCTGTATCATCTTCACTTACTTGCACTGAACTTCATCTGTGACTTTGTCACTAAGGAACTTCCCTGCCCAGGGTCCTCTGCAGTTCTTCAGCAGCATTGGCTTGACATCCATCCATTGTTAGACACAGGATAATAGGGGCATGCACCCTCCTCTGGGCATAAAAATGACTTAGTGGCATCTCCATTATGGGAACAAACACTACCTCCTGTTCGCTTTTTCTTTGGAGGTTTTTTTATTTGACTGAAAAACATTACAATGCAATGAATGCTTACCCGGATGCTGTGATCCAAAAGTGTGACATTCATTCCAAAGGCGGTGAGGGAAATGTACAATTTCTCTGTGGACCAGGCTTCTTCCCTATGATGCTCTACTCTAGTAGCTAAAGCAAGAGCTGAGGAATTACAAAACCTGCATTTGAATTCTGTAGTTCTTCATTGTCCAAAGTGTAGATAAATAATTCTCTCATCCTCTGCTTTCTTCCTGTTTCTGGACACACAATCATTTATCTATGACTTAGACTGAGGTCTTTAGAAAGGCAAACTTATCTTTGTTATTTATTTTACTATCTACTGAATGCATTTTTATTATTCTGTAAATAATAGAGGCTGCTGAAGGAGAAAGGCACTTGTTTTACGTACATAAATTTTTGTTTTAGAGGTGCATTCTCAACACCATTAAGTCACAAAATGATGGAATAAGCAAAAAGCATGATCAAGTTCAATAACTAGATCCTTCAAAAATAATACCAAAATACCTGAATAGTCTCCCTGCCCAAAAATTTGAATTTTTATTCCAAGGTAAATTACAGTTTCAAAAACAGCAGTTAAAATTCTGAATGTATTTAAAACCAAATTAAAAAATAAATATTGGCTTGCTTTTTAAATGAAGACATTTAACTTGGACCTTATTAGTCCTGTTGTGACATTACTGGAAGTACTGATTGTTTTGTGATGATTTTAATAGTTTCACTGGGTTTTGGCCTGATTTCCTAAGGAAATAAGTTAATCATCACTGTGTAAACTAATTTTGAACTTACTGTTGACTTTAAGCTATATTTTGAAATGGAGCAGTAATAATAAATTCCCATAAATTTTGCAAAATACCCTGGCAAACAACCTCTTTAAAGGAATGTATGAAGTTANTTTTCAAAGCTTTGGCAACAAAACACAACTGTAAAAAGCACTTCTACTTTCTCATTTCCCATTAGGAAAGTTTAAGCCAAGAGCTCTCTTCAGGGGCTCTCCAGCTGGATAACCTGATAGATGCAAACAATACCACCTAAGAAATGCAGAGTTATGGTCAAGCTGAAAAGGACTTGTATTCACAGAAAGGACATCTAACGGAATTAAACGAGAACTTAAAATGTTTTCAGTTTCCTGCATCCCTTTTTATTTTTGACTGGAGAACCACAAGAGTACTAAGTACAGAATTTCCTTTAAACAAACACCCATGATTAAATACCATGATCCACTGGCACACTGGTTTTACCTCTCAAATTACTACAGGCATTTTCTTGCAGAATAGGACTGTTTTTCACTTGGAAGTCTGCAGATCCTGTGCAGAATGATTATCTGGATGCACTGGGGTCTGCTTCTTAAATGTGCCAAGTCTAGGGAGATCCTAACTTCTGAGACTCTCTTAGTGTATTATTTTAAAATCAGGAGCTGTGGATTATTTTAGGCTTTCTTGTGCATGGCTAAAGAAAACATAAATCGGTGTCAACAGATATGGTGAATAAATTCTTAATGTACTGTCAGGGTACAGGTGATTACACACCCTGATAGGTTGGAGGGATAAGGTGCTTTCTGATTTTTGTGGGTGGTTTTGTGGATGCTGTGAATTTGATTACTTGTCTATGCCTTTCTATAACTCAAGCTGAATTGAATCAGAGGAAGAGTTGATGATATTTTAAAGTTACAGCCTGATGCAGGAATCTTATAAATTTTTTTTTCTAACTCACATGAGATTTTCCTTTGCACTGACTCGCTGGTTCCTTCACTCCTTGTGTCTTCCGAATCCAGTGTGCAGGGATATTCTTCCGGTTGTTCCGTGCCTAGAAGATGCATGTTCTGCCCGTGTACCTGCCATGGTAATTGTTAATAGTATGGTTAAAACAGATTAACGCCCTACGAAATCACACGGACTGGTTTAAAAGTACTGCCAGCTTTGCACACATTTGAATTATTGTTCAGTTAATTTTGAAAGAAAGAGCTGCATCAGTTCTGACAGAAATTACCTCTCTTTTGTTTTGTGATATTGTTATTACAGATGTGAATTTCTGACTCTTGCTGGATTAGGAAATTGGCAGGATTTTTAGCTGCTGGATCAGGACAAGAAGAAGCACCACCCTCACAAGGTGCCTCACCCTTGACCTGAAGGAATACCTCTGGGGTGAAATAATCCATCTACTCATTCAGTTTTTGGAACTTCATTTGAACCAGCAGAAAAAGCTGCTAATTAGCACTAACAGTGATGGTGCTTTTTTTGTCCTGGAATCGTCTCCTAATGAGATTTCTTTTCAACTTGCTACAGTGCAGAGGCTGCATTAAAGTGTTCAGTGTATGCAGCAGCTTTGAACCTTCATTTTGAAAAAAATCTTCATTGAAGTGACAGTCCTCCACCCACCCAAAAATTACAATTTGGAACACTAAGTGAAATATTAATGAGATTTAGTGCAAATTAATTGATATGGAGAGATGAAGAGCTTAAAACCCCACTTATTTTGATGATTGTTTTATTAGTTTGTGAGGGAGGAGGGGTTTCCCTATTCCTTTCAGAAGAAAATTTCTGAGACTTCTCTTTCATGTGTCACATGCGTACTGTTTGCTGTAATATCAATTATACAGCGGGTGCTATTACAGAACATTTATTATCATTTGTCTGCAAAGGAAAATAGCCCATAAGGGAACTTTAGTTTGATGACCAAGGTGCTGCAGTGCAGAGCCAACAGTTAAACGCTGGGGTAGAGGGAAGGAGGGAGAAGAGCAGAGAGCAGCAGGTTTGCACAAAGCCTGCCAGGATCACCCCAGCAGGATGACCTGCAGCATAGAAGGGATGTGTGGCTGTACTAGTTTGAAAAGAAACCAGTGGGAGATCGCAAGTCAGAATTATAATTTAATAGGAAAATTAAAATAAATGCAATAGTACAAGAACACTGACAGAGTCAGGATACAACCTGACACCCTGCCAGGCAGAGTGGTCATAGCAGTCCAGATGAAGTGGTCCTGTAGAAGGGTCTGGTCTTCACCTGAAAGTCCAATGATAGCTCTTGTCCTCTGGGAGTCCAGTAGGTAGGGCTGCTTGTGCTGTTCCAGACCCCAGATTACATCCAGGTGGGAATGCCTGGTTCCTCCCCCTGGGCGGAGCATCTCACAATGGGCTGATGTGATTCTGTGAGTCATGGGGTGTGTCCTCGATAGCCCATTAACAGAGAGAGCTGCCGGAGGGAGCTATCAGGGATGAGTCATGGTAGGGGATAATGAGCACAGCCCATCTGCTTTAACAGCTTAGATAACGGTGAAGATGATAATAGAATACCTGCTTTTGGTTACATCTTATACTGTAACCTAGGACAGTAGCCTCTGTTTGCGCTGGATCCAGCCCATGGTTCTGCGCCTGAGGAAACCATGGAGGTTTGGTTTTGCAGTTCAGGTTCTCTCCTATTGAAAGCTCTTGGCTATCAAATGGAGCTGGAAATGAAAGGAGAGCTGGAGTTTGTTAAAAGCAATATCAGTGAGAGAAGATTGGGATGATTTTTTCCTTCTAACTTTTCCCAGTTTTTGAGGCTTAGGAGCTGACCTTGTCATATGTCAGTCTTCTTCAGCATTAAACACTAACATGATTTCATAGTATTGACATAAAAAACAAACCTCAACCATTTGGTTCTTTTAAGGGAATTAAATTAAATCCTTTATATTCTTATAATGGTATGTTTCATACTTAAAAGCTGTGTGCTTTTCTCCAACCATTGCAATCTTCATAAGTGATAAAATAATTATAACAACCTATAACATTTAGTTAAGGATATTAACTGGTGGTAGAACAGAACCTGAAGTAGTGACCAGAACAAGAACTTCTTTAAAAGTGAAGTTGACTGTATGCTTGTGTCTTAGTAAATATATGTTCAAGAAGAGATAGACTTCAACAAGTATCCAAAAACATGGTGAAAATTGATAATATGCCATTATGGAAGTAGCACTGTGTTAGAAATATGAACAGATTAGGAAAAGTGGTGATTAGTTCCTAATTTAAGGAATCTTTTTATGGTTTTGGTGGAATTTTCATGTTTGACATTTCAAACCTCCTTTTCAGTTGTTTGAAAAACAGTTCAACTATGAAAAGAGGCCCAAAAGGGCATAACCTATTGACACAGAAAGATGCGGATCACTGAGTCTCATGAATTTCCACACCTTATGATGGCAAGTTCTCTTGAAAATTTTTCTTTTCCCTAATATCAGGACTTCAAACTCAGATACTTTCAGTCATACTGGGTTCTTTCCATCTTATGCAGCTCACCCAAGTGAGCTCACCCAAGTACTCTGTGGGCTAAATTGTGGTCTCAGCTACACTTGCACAACTTCACTTGTTACAGATGATGTCTGTAGTGACACCCGTGCAGTTCCATTAGCCTTTCAGTGCCACAGGTCACTGTCACCAGGAGCAGCAGCTGAAGCTAATGGGATTTCTCTGCTGCACTGGAGAATAAAAGTTGCATGACAACATTTTTGAAGCTGGTAATTATGCATTAGATAATAAGGGCTCATCTCAGTTGTCAGAGTCTGGATACTTCTGTGATACAGCTGAAGGAAAACATTGTTTATAAACAGCCAGATTCTGAAACAGCCACCCAAACTGGGCAGTATTTTGCTTCCCTGAGTGAGGTGAGGTACTGCTTAATGCAAATAAAGTGTTACAAGGTGGCCCAAAGTGGATGAAGTGATAGAAACCGGAGATATGCCGTACACGTGTCATCTCACACGTATTCATTTTCAGCAGACTACAGTTAAAGAGTGTAAGCACAAACCTAAGCAACATAAAGGTCCTGTTAAAGTAATTTATCTGTGCTGCTGTAGCATGCCTCTTTCGGGCACTTCCAACAGTGGAAAGTAAAAGGTTGTTGATGGAACGGTTTATTTTGTGTCATGAACAGCTTGTCAGAGAACAAGAAGCGCATTGCTTGTTGTCGTAACAAAAGAAACAAAAGTAGCAAAAGAATGGCACCCCTTTACACTTAATACCTGCAGACTGTTTCACCAGCCTAAGCTCAAGTGAAAACAATTATAGACAGTGGTAAGGGACCCTAATAAGTCCCTAACTGCTGCTGTCAGGATACCACTAAAACTGGATCTCTTCTGGAGCCTGGTTGCCCTAAATTCCTTTCCCTCACCCTAGGAATATTCTGCTTCCCCAGCTTTGCTGCCGACTGTCATGTCTGCAGTAACAGGCCTTTCTTGCTGTGGGGGGAGAAGCAGGAATTACAGGAGCTGTATTCTCAAATGGCAATTTCTCTGAAAGGCAAGGCAAGGAGAGGATGCTTACTGAGAAAATCAGACCTTAACTGTAAAATTTGGAAAGCTTTGAGTGATGAAAAGAAGGTCTGAAGCTTACTCAAGCACTGCTTCCATCACACTCTGGCTGTATTTTGTGGATGAGCCTGTGGTAGTGCTGAGCTGAGTAGGCAATTTAGCATTCACTGACACAGCCCTGAAGGCTGTCATTGCTTTGACCTTCTCAACGCCCTCAACCTGACATGGATGCACCAGGCAATAATTTAAAAAGCCAGGAGAAAGGTAAATCAAACATGATTTTGAGTTGTTGAAAAAAGGATAATGATATATACTAAAAGTAAACATTAAATAGAAAAGAATAATGCAATGCCCAGAATAAAGCAAATCTCTGAAAGGACAGAAACTGGGGTCATCACAGTTAGATATCCATGGAATTGAAATCATGCTCTGTGAAACAGACAAATCATTTTTGTGGCGTGAGCGACAGTGATGGGAATCCCTGGCTGCTGGGATGAGCAAAGTTCACTCCACTACTCAGTTCAGTCGCTTTATGATGAAATGGTTGTGTGGAGAGCCCCTGTTTTAATTACATTTTATGTCTTGAGAAATGTACACACCGTGAGATGTTTCTGTGTACATATAGCCTATCCTAAGCCCTGAGCTAGACATTAGCTGTCAGTGACGTGCCCAGGGAAACATATGTGTATATCCTACATGCAGGAGGAAAATGAGCAGCTATCCCTTTTTCACTCCTTTACTGATCAAAAGCACACTTTGGGAAGTAAAAACAATCCAAGACAGCAAGAGGAAAAAAGTGTGAATAGAAACATTTGTACCCTGCCAGTTGGGACTGAATACTCCCAGCCTGGGCTCCAGAGTAACTTTGTCTTCACAGCTTCATCATGGGGTAGTCTTCATCATTTGATATTCTTTGTGGAAAATCAATCTTCCGGCAGAATTTTTCAGGAGAACTTGCATGAGGGAAAAAGTCACAAGTACTGTGATTATTTATACTGCAATAGTGTATCAGTTACTGCATAAATATGAATGAAATCTATGCTAGAAAGCACGATATGTAAAACATGAAACAGAATACTAGCTCACATGATTGACAGATTATCCCAACTGTGGAAATACTCCATCAAGCCCTGGGTTTAGACTCTGGAATTCTTTACCTTTGCTGTCAGCCTTTTGGATAAATCATACCTCTTCACTTTGCCTTTCTTTTCCCCTGGAAAATAAAGGTAATTATGCTGATTTAACAATGAGAAATGCTATAAAATGATAGTTATTTTAGCCAGCAGTTTTTATTCATTCATTGTAGTGGGATTTGGTTCTCATTTTTTGCCAGAAGGAACGGAATATTAGCATCAGAGTTAGAGTAGAGCCCAAAAGAAACCAGTTCAACAAATACAGGCAGAGTATTGCTGCAGGGTAAGCTTCTGGTACTTCCTATGTTATGAGATACATCTTATTTTCCAGCTGAGAGGGTCTTATCCAAACCCATGGAAGTATAGATAATTTTTTTCTTTGTTTCCACTGAGCACTGGATCCAAAGTCACATTAAATAAGATGAATAGAAGGTTCCTGCTAGCGATGACTACCAGGGTCTGATAATGGGAAAACCAGACAACTGCTTGGTTCTTGTGTGACAAGGAAAAGACAGAGGCCAACAATTTATTTATGGCCACTGTTTCTCTCCATAGAATATCCTCTCTAACATGCAGTCCTGAGGCTGTCTGTTATACACGCGTGATATCCTTTGCATTATGCTCTCATCTCGCAAACTTTAGCCATACACCCTGGCGATGGAGGCAAGTTCCCCTGGGGATTCTAACCCACTCTGCAGCGCTGACAGAGCTGTTCCGAGGCTGGGGTGGCTACACTGCTCTGCTCCACAGCACAGTTATAGTTACAGCAGAGATGAAACTGCAAGGCACAGTACAAACAGAGAAGAGTTCAAAATTCTTAAGGAGCTGAGGAATGCAGATCAGTGTACAACCCTGGAGGAATCTCAGGAGTCACCGAAGGACTGACTTTGCACCTATTTGCAACTTAAGTGAATAAATCTGTTTGTGCAAACTAGGTAGAAAATGGTTATTAAGAGCTGTCTGACTTACAAACTTTCATGTCAACCAATTAAAGAGCACAAAGGGAAAGTCAAAACCAGCAGTATCAATAGAACACTGAAAAAAAAAGGAAACGACTTCACCGAATTAATTAATTAGACTCATTAAACAATTGGATAGTCAAAGCAATTTCATCATATTCTTTGTCAATTTGTGTGCTGATTTAAAAAGAAAACTGAACTCTTTGAGTTCTCAATATTATAAAAATCATGGAAAAACATAGAAAACTTCCCTGCAGTCTCTCAGTATTGAGCTATAGCAACATTGGGAATTAATATCCTTAACTAAAATATTATAGGTTGCTATAATTATTTTATCACTTATGAAGATTACAATGGTTGGAGAAAAGCACAAAGTTTTAAAGTGTGAAACATACCACTATAAGAATATAAAGGATTTAATTTAATTCCCTTAAAAGAGCTGAAACCTTCAGCCTCCGAGGAGAAACACCTGGAATATAAATCAAGCCATCTTCTCCAAGTCTGTGTGACCTTGGCAACATCAGTAAAAATAAGTAGCATTTTATTGTTTTCAAATTTTTTTGTTACATATGTTCAGTTATACACAGTCATATATATAAACTTTTTTTCTTCCATTTTTCATCTTTTGCCCTCTACTCACTCTGTAACCTACAGGTAACAGTTTCTTGGGGGGTTTTTTTTGTAATGGCATTTTTGCATGGCTGGCAGGAATGATATTTTATAATCCTACTTTTTAAAACAGGTGTCTTTCTGCCATTCTGTTTGAAATAATTTAGAACAACTTATGAGCAGCTGATTCGCAAAACCAGGGAGAATTAAGTGCCTCCGAAAGATTTAACCTCTGGAAAACATCCTCTGAAGTGCATTTGTTTCCTAATTTGCTCATTTCTGCCAGCTTCACGTGTTCTTGTTATCCATGGGCTGGGCACAGTTCCAGTCAGGTACAAAAAAGGCATTTTCCAGTTGTGCAGGTCCTACAATGTAAGGGAAAAATATGGTGATGTTTTTCTGCCTCCAAAAAAAAAGGAGGAGGAATAAGCAGAGTGTTCTTGTGTAAGTGAGCACACAGCAAGAATCAGAGATCATTATTTGTGCTGCTACATCTGATTTACACAATGTGTGATCTAACTCTACCTGAGTAAGCATGTGTGCACCCACTCTGCACATCTTTATGCATAAACTCTTTTCACTTCTTCAAAATATCAAGGATTCTGGCTGACATGACATCTTTAAAGGCATTATTAACTTTTTTGGGGGTATCTTTTTGATTGCTGTATTGCTTTGATAGTACATCTAAAGAAAAAATAGCTTCACTGTCTTTCATTCAAGAGGTAGAAGGGAAGAACTGAAAACCTCTGGGTTTTCTCCTGGGTTTTTCAGCACTTTGAAGATCCTAGAGTCTCCTTTATAATACTATCAAAGTTAAAAAAAAGTTTTGAAAAAATGGATTCTCATGGGTATGTACCACATCGGTACTCCAAAGTACAGCTGCAAGAATTTCTGAAGAGGAATTAGAGGACAATCTTTAATTTCTGCATTTAAACAGAAAGAGGTAAACTATTTAAAAAGAACGGAACAAGTTCTGAATTGAGTGATCAAAAGAGGGAAATGCACATGGCACCAGTGCTGGGTCTGACAGTGTTGGATTGCTCATGAAGTGTTCATATTCATTCATTGCTTTTTTCAATCGCTCTCAAAACCCCAAGGAAAGAAAAAGAATCTCTCTGAATAATTTAAAACTGTTCTCTTTTCAGTCATCAGTCCTTTTGTTCTTGTGTATATCTATAACCTCACACCAGTCATTTTAATTTATCTGTGGTTGTGATATAACCATCTCAATGTCTAAAGCAGTGGGAGAGCAAAGTGGAAAGGAAGTATTTATACCGTTTTAAGGAAAGGAAAAAAGAAGGCAAAAGTCCTCTAATCTGTTCAGAGATTTACAAAGAATTGAGCGATGCAAAGACTTCCTTTACAAGAGATCCATTTGTTTGCCTCTCAGTACCAACTAAAGGGGGCACCTAAAAAGGAATAAAAGTGAGTATCTTTTTATTTAAGAAGAACATATTTATAAGGCTGGGGGTTTTCCCCTCATTTGATTTATATCAGAGTTCTAAAATGCCCCATTTCCAGAAATTCACCCAATATGATTAGCATCATTTTTTGTATTACAAAGTACCTCCAAAGCCAGGAGTGAAATCAGCAGCCTTTTGTACTAGACATTGCATGAACTGTCCTTGCCTTGAAGAGCTTACCTAATAAAAAAGAAACTAAAAAGCAACTAAAGACAGGAGAAAAGAAGTAATTCTGTAATAGGAACAGTGACAGAAAGATTATTTTGAAATGCTCAGGAAAACCCCTAAATGCACAGAGAAATTGAGCCACTTTCTGAGATCCAACTCCTCACTTTGACCAGAAGATTCTTATTTCTCTGAGGTAATTGATCACTCAATTTACAACCTGCAGTAATTTAAAATAAAAAATTCTTTATTTTAGAACCGCTCTGGCATCCATCCCATAGTAATCACTTTTGTAAATTCAGAGCAAAGAATGTGGTGTCAGAAAAGTGAGAGACTGGAGGCAGTACTAGAGGGAATCCCATTTTGAGACAGGTAGTCTAATAACCCAAGAAAGGCCAGGTGTCCTGGGTTCTAATCCTGAGCATAAATATATTAAACACAAGAAAATTTTTGCAGGAAATATTCCATGGTTTGTTTCCTTAATTCCATGTGAGTTACAACAGCAGCACTTCTCAGCTTCACAAAGAGCAGCTGAGGCACAAAGCCTCCTGCCTCTCATTTCAGCTGTTCTCCAGAAGCCACGACTCTGAGGAAATGTGCATGAATCTTCATGCACTGAAGTTGGGCATACACTGAATTATACCAGAAAATAGGAGAAGTGACAAAAGGGTAAAAGAAAATGATCGTGAATTTAGTCGAGTTAAGCTGAGACTTCAGAACGGGCAGAAAGAATGAAGATCAAGGGAAGTGGTAATACGAAAGAGACGTTTCAATAGAAGCAGAAGGTTATGTCTATCAGGCTGCTCAGGCTGGTCCACAGGAAGCTGCAAGATCTGTATCTGCACAGTTTGGAAAGGATCTGGAATTTCTTATTTTGGTACCATGAAGATATTTCTCATGCTGTTTACACATCTTTGATTTTATATACTGCATCTTAACACATGGACAGGGCCAAGCATAATCTGCTCTTTGCAGGGTGATTATCCACACAAAATATTACCCTTGGACAAAGTGAGGATCAAAGAAAGAAATGATAGGGCCATTTTTGCATATATCTATATCTATATATTTATCTCTCTCTGTCTTCATAGAGGAACTCATTCCTTTAGAAAATGAAGGAGGATCTATTTTAATTTTTTTTTGGAAGCTTACTAATGAACTGCAGAACAGATGTATCTTGGAGACTGTCATCAACCCCCTGAGTAGCAATGATTTGAAACAGTTTGTCAGATGTACTTGATCCTGATTAAAATAAGACAAATTAACAAGTTTCACCTCTCTTGATGGAGAACAGATAACTGTCATTCAGTGGTTCTTTCACCGTGGACTAATTCTTTCCTTTATTTTATTCCCAAATAGGTTTTTTATAAGTTTATTGATATTCAGCAGTAGGAGAAATGCAACCCCCTTGTGTGACACTTTGATGCTGCTCCTCGGCCGCAGGAAGGGCTCAGCCCCGAGGGCAGTGACGGCCCCCTGGCCCCCCAGCTGCTGCCCCAGGCTGCAGCTCCACTTAAGCTCAGGCGGGAGGGCTCCTCTTGCCCGGCGCTGCCTGGTGCCACCCTGCTGCCGGTGTGTGGGCAGCCTTGGCCCTGAGCTGTTCTGTGCCTGCTGGGGGCTGGCCAGAGCCGCTGCTCCTGGGGCCGTCCTGCTCTGGCCGGGGCTCCGAGGGCTGCACCCACCGGTGAGATGCCCCTGCCCCGGGCAGCCTCGGGGCATCTGCCCTGACGCGGCCCTGTGGCCCAGAGTTCCACCGAGTAATACACAGCTTTTATTTATCTCCTAAGGAAACCTCCCTCCTTCTCTTCAGAAAAAATTAAATGAAAGGCTTCAAGGCTATATATTCCTAAATTGTCTGCACAGGAAGAAAGGCAGAGTCTTACATGATTTGTTGTCCAGGTAACGACACAAAACCTGTTGTTGGTCGATAGCTGGAGCCCCCCCAGGGTTGTTGTCTTTTAAGGGTGGATTGTTTGGTTAAGAATGGAACAAGGAGGTGTTGTGGTGAAAGGGGCGAGGGAAGAGCCCTCAAGAGCAGTGGACGCGTGTCCTCAGGGGTGGGGGCCAACCCAAACCTCCACCTGCAATGGCAGCTCACAAAGCCAGCCTCTGCTTGCCAATCACACCCAGATATTTGTGGCAGTACTTGTTTGGTTCCAGCATTCCGTTACTGTTTGCCCTGAAATGGGAAACTCTCTTTTTAAACATTTATGCTATTAATTAATTGCAACAGGGAAGCGTAAATGTTTGTTTCTCACTCAGCCACCCACAAGATGGATTATGGCCTGTGTGGAGCCTGAAAGAGACTGAATAGAAATAGACTCATTTAAATACATTTTTTGATGAAGAATATAAAATTACATGTTTGCTAAAAATGAAGGATTTCTCCATCCATCCCCCCTTTGGTAGTGGGTCCCCATCAGAAAAAATGTGACTTGCTGATGTGCAGCAGGAAAACATCTAGTTCTTGATTTATGCCAAACTAACTTAGGCTTCAGATCATTAAAGAAACTATTTTGTAGTAGAGAATATCGGTAGCCAATTAGATTAGTTAGGTTGAATTAAGTGAATATGACAACTGTGGTAATATGAACTGAGTAAATGAAGAACATTATGAAAATGAGGTTGCTGTTACTTTGTTCCCCAAGTAGTCTTGTCTAAGGTATCTTATTTTTTAGATAGTGTCACACATGTCTCTCACTGGATGAGAAAAGGAAATTTCTGGAGATCAGAAGATGAGAAAGCAGTCTGTAAAATGCTTGAGTGTTAAATATAGTCAGTCTTATGGCTGCCTAACTCTGCAAGAGGTTACTTATTTCCTGTGCTAAATTTGGATGGCTGTTTTAAAAGACTATTCTCAAGGAAAACTATGGGAAGACTTATTGTGCAAGCACAGTTGTGAGAAGAAAAATATCCCATGACTTTTCAAAGCATTTCTTTACCAGCACATGCTTCTGCAAACAGAAAAATTCAGGGTGCAATAGCTTATGTTATAATTAGCTTTTATGATCCATTGACTTTTCCAGCTTTTGCTCCATCATCCAAACATGGTGTCAGTAAGTGTAAAATCCCTCTTTTTCTGTTTTGGTATCCTAGGACCCTATTTCTAATGTAACTTGATTTTCTCTAAGGTCAGTAAAATGCTTCCTAATCCCAACAGTTCCATTTGTGTACAGGAGAGCTTCTTTGTATGGGGAAGCCTGTGACATTCTCTCAACTCCTCAAGAAAATCAATGTTAGGATGCTTTCGATTAAAAGCACTGTAGGGTTGGGGGTTTTTAGTAGAAAAAAGATTGCTCCCACAAGTATTAACCTTCAGTATTTACCTCTTATGGTTGTGTGTATGCTAAAATATATTTGGAATAATTACTAAAGATGTGGCTGATAAGCTTAATCTAAAACAAGCATTGTGAAGTAACGTTAATGAAATTTAGTGGCTGAAGGGGGGAAATATTTCTTTGCTGAAGTCTGGTAATTTTGGAGCTGAAAATGCTTAATGCCTGTGGAGGCCTGTGGGCCTATGGACTTGAGGACCAAGGGAGTCCATTGGTGGGACAGTCCCTAAGCGAAAAGATCCTCCCCAGGTCAGGGAGACAGAGAAGGCCTCTCCCAGGATCCTTTGTTTCATTATGTTGATGTACCCCAGTTCTGCTTCCCCTACTGGCCCATTGGTCTCCCTGCCCCCTTCTACCCCCCATGTCCCTGATCCAAAAACTTCTCCCTTCCCCGTTCCCCCACTGGCCCTCGCTCCATCCCCACTCCCCCGGAGTTCCCCCATGGGCTCCCGTACCCAAGCCCCGCCTGGCTGCCACCCCCGTGCCCTCAGACCATTGGTCCCTGGTGCTCTCTCTGCCCCCCTATATAAACCTGGATCCCCCCGTGTTCTGTGCCTTCGTCCCTGGAACCCTTCACGGGTGTGGCTGAATAAACCTCTCCCGTGGAACCCCACCGAAGACCCTTCCCGTCTCTTTGCCATCGACTTGTCAAAGAAGCCATCGGGTCTGTGTGTGCGTGAGCGTGTTGGCCCTGCCGAGCGCCTTTCTGCTGGATGGGCTTTCCGAAGGTCACGGCACCCACCAGAACACCCGCCGCGACAAATGCCCTTTAAGGAGAGGGAGTAAAAAAGCCATGTATTTATTTAAATACTAAGCAGTTGTATTTTTCCAGCAGCTAAGTTTAAGTTGACACTGCTACTGTTAAACTCTTACTCCATCTATGTGTAACCACTTTACACTTGGGACAATATTTACAAACTTTTCAGAATGAATCACATGTAAGCAACAACAAATCTATTGCAAAGATAAGTTGGTGTCTGCCTCTTACTACAGCCTCAGAAATCCCCAGCATTTTCTGGACCACTATGTGGCAATCAGCAGCTTGGGTATTTCAGGGGAAAAAAAAAAAAAATTCCATGTGTGCTTTCTTGAACTCTATTCAGGAAATGGTGTAAGCTGTTTACTCCTGACTTGCATTTTAGCACAAAATCTGAACCTCTGTAGTGTTAAAATGGAACCAAGCTTCCCCTGTCTCTCTCCACAAAGTTCTCATGCAATTTTCTTTGGATGTGCATGTGCACGTTCATATTTAAAGATGTACTCTCTGTGTTAATATTTGTGCCGTTAGACTTCTCCTAAATTCAAAATCTGGCTCTCTGGGTGGGTCACGTGGAGTCCCAGAGATGACAGGGGTGTGTCAGCCTCCAGTGCCTCGATGCCAAGCACAGGAACAAGTAGCTCTTGGGCCAAGCACGGGCAGCACAGCTCAGAGGGGATGGGAGCAGCAGTGACATTTGTTCTGTTTCAAAAACCAAAGTTATCAGCTGGACCCAGCGTGCTGCTCTGACTCTGAGCCCTGCAGGATCCCTATTTTACCTTACAGCTCTTTGTTCTACTATTGTGGGTTTAGGTTTTCACTTCTAGATCAATTAAACTGTTTTGGATTTGAAAGATTTGTATTTTGTTTTATCCATAAATGTGTAAATCACAATGACATCTGATCTTAATCCTAATCTTTCCTTGAAGGGACTAAGAGAAATAAATAGTAAATTTTCATATGTTTGAGTTGGTGGTTTTTTAGGTATACAGGAAGTACACGAACATCATCTATTTCTATATGTAGAAAAAAAATTAGGGGCAATAAGCAGTTTAATTACAACCCCCATCTTATTTCTGAGTAACTGCATAATAAGATTTTGTTTGCCTCTTAGCCTTCTCTAATCCCAGGATGAGGGTTTTTTTTTTTTTTAGAGAGACATCAAATTTTAAGATATAGTTCCTCTTGGGTGGCATTTGTAATGCAGTCTGATCTCCCTTCCCTGCACACGTCAATGCATATTTTATGGATTCTTATCTTAAAACTAGAGCCACTGCTACTCTGAAGTGAACATCACAGTCTTTTTAGCTATAGATAACTAAATCTATTCAAAATTTTTCTCTTTTTTTCTGCACTAGTAATTGAGGCGTTTTAATTATTCGTGTGATAGTTATATATCAAGCCTGATATTATTAAACCCTCACATTAAGATGTTAAACAAAACCCAGAAACTTCCATAAGAAACCTGATCTTCAACAAGGAATCTCATTAGTAATACAAAGCAGAATTGCTATTTACTCACTGACAGGCAGCTCTCTTTAACAGACTTATTGGGAAAATTTAACTCTTCTGTAGCGTCCAGGACTTGAATTGATTTTGAAGACATTTTTTTTCTAAGCCTTTTCTATTGCTTTGCAAGGCTTTGTAGTACTGGGAAGAAATATGAGAGATGTAAAAGCCGTATATCACACTTTTAGATTGAATTATGTCTGAGATTCTTAGAGTGGAAAAAGCAAATGAAAAAGGAATATGTTTTTTTCTTCCATATTTCTTTCTCTGCGCAGTCTAACAGCTCCCATTAGCCAGGTCTCTTTAGTACAAATGCGTGTTTAAGAAACTGATCCGTGACAGGATGTTAGTCAGGCGACGGCAGCGCATGACACACGGCTGAATTATAAAGCTGGCTTTCAGGAGGGAAACTTTTAGTCTTATTTGGGGATCTTGTCAGGGTCTCAGTGTGAGCAGGACTGCAGGACCTGAGGGTGTCAAGATTAGGCGGACTTGAGGGCATCAAGACTGCAGGACTTGAGAGCGTCAAGCCAGGAGAGCTGGCTAATCAAGGACAGCTTCCTTGGAGCACAAAAACTGCCCATTGTAATTGCAGGAGGTCGATGAACGGCCATTCCTGCCAAAAGACATGCTCAGAGTGGCAGATTCAACAAAATTTGGTAAAAATTTTTCAAAACATTGTTTTGCTGTTTTCAAAATTCATTTTGTTCGTTGTCAAGCTGATGAAGGAGTATTTAATGTCTCAGCCCAGGATTTTTTGACTGACTCAGAACATTGATTCTAGTCCATTCAAAACGGCACTATTTGTCTCTGGATTGGCTTGCTCTCTTGTTGCTCACTTACCCAAACCCTTCTCTGCCTCCTCCAAATTGGTGACAGTGTTTTAGCAGAACCACTCCCACTTGTGTGCACCAGCAAGTCAGAAGGAATGATGTTATACTAAAATTCTAAGATACTTCTTTATTTTTTTCCCCACTCCAGGTTTAAGCCTGCATGAGTTGAACTGTGAATATATCTGCACAGATCCAACTCCCATTACCAGTAAGCCAATGCCAGAAACAGCTCCTGTAAAAAATGAATTCCCTACCCCCACCCCTTTTTTTTTAATTTCCTTGTGTGTTTCAAAAACCAGCGTTCTGGAAAAGTGCTATTCTTCAAGGAGATGCTGCACTGATAAATTTAGGATGATACCACCCAGTAGTGTCACACTTCCAATCCCATTGTTGAGCTGCAAACCAACAGCTTATCTGCATCTTATTTTGAGCTGTGATGCCCTCTAGATTAACAAATAGTATACAAAGGTTTCTTCACTTTTCTCTTTAGGGAATCTCACAGAAGAATAAGGACTTTTGCCTTCTATTTTCAGTGAAGTCTGGTCTCATTACATTCCTTTGGGTCATACAAGGAACTGCTGTGTCAAACATTTTTAGGCAACACTAGGAAATAATACCAGGATGACCTGACTAAAAATGATAGTTTTCAGTAAGTGCTTTCAATGCTGACTAAAGAAGTAAATTAATCTCTCTGCTCTCACTCGGTAACATGGGTGAGCTGCTCTGTTTAATTCATGCCCTACAAAAAGGCAGCTTTTTTGCTTTGAGGAGCCAGACTCAGAGGGGAGGGCTACAAATAGCAGTGTGGTTTCACCTCAGCAATGCAGATGTGTTCCAGTGGAGTTCGTGCTCAGCTTATGGACTTTAGAGAAAGGTTTTTTTCCAGTTGATCTCTCTGCTTGATGGAAGTGATGCAAAAGGACTGCATCAGATGTGCTGTGCACCATAATTTCAGTCAAATACTTTCTAGCTGCAACCCAAGGTTGAAGGTTTAGGGTACTGCTTGCTGTCCCAAAAACGTGGCTATTGCAGAGCTGGAGCACAGCTTGGTGTGAGTGGCCAGATCCTCTGTGTCCAGTTTGTCTGGACCTTTGTCTGTGTGTGTAACACTGCAGAATCGGATAAAGCATGTCAGGGGCAAGCTCTACCTCATACAGCAGCTCCTCTGCCTTCCTGCTGTAATTTAGAGCAGGCTTCAGGGAGTTCTTTTAATTATGAAAGTACCTTTCTGGTGTTTGGCAGTCTAGGCTGGAGGGGATTGAATTATGGCATAGGCTCCCTATCTCAGTTTCTCGACAGGTGTAGCAGGGATACTCACGGCTGAGATTCTGATCCTGAAATAAGGTTTTTAATCAAGTTAGTGTGAAATTCAAAGTCAGTCTCAAATGTGTATTTGTATGGCATAAGGTTAAGGAATAGAGTGATAATTTTGCATGGTGACAACTTCAAAATCATCTTTGAAGTAGAATGGGAGACATGCTGAGTCTCATAGCTTTGCATATGGAAGGAGTAAGAACTGTTTCTATCACATTTCACCTAAAATTTTAAAGATAGATTAGAATTTAAATGTGTTAGCACAAAACCTGTAGGTTGATCTGCTCTAAAAAGGTTAAACTCTACGGTTTTAAAAAAGATTCAACTTCTTTAACAAGCAGTCTTCAAATGCAAGCACTGTGGAGTAGTAGGTAGGAGCTTAGTATATAGAAAATAGTAAGGAAAAAAAAGTTCTCTTGAATTCCATCCACTTATCACTCCTCACAGCTGTTGCTGTAATTTCCTATAGTCAAGTGACACTTTAAAAATATCCTTTGTCTTCATGATTGCTAACAAATTAGAAAATTCATGAAGTACCGCAGAAAAATAGAGGAATTTCTGAGCCCTGAATTTGCCACTCTGTGTCCCGGTGAGATACTGCCAGTCTAGAATGTTTAAAAGCTGCTTAAAGAGGGATATTTACTGGGCTGTGAGGCATTGGGACAGATTGTCCAGAGAAGCTGTGGCTGCCCCATCCCTGGAAGTGTTCAAGGCCAGGCTGGACGGGGCTCTGAGCAGCCCGGGAGAGAGGAAGGTTCCCTACCCGTGGCAGGGGGCTGGAATGAGATGAGCTTTAAGGTCCCTTCCAACCCAAACCATTCTGTCATTCCATGCTATTCCTACTTCACTGCTACAGTCCTCTGATGGAAAGTATTGAGGGAGGAGAGTATTGGGAAGGACGAGCTGCACCCCTCCTCGAACTGGAGATGGGTAATCTATCCAGCCATGGCTGCACAACTCTCATTTTGGATGGTACAGGTCAGTCACATGGCATGGGACAGCCAACAGATGACTGGAGATTGATTGCCAGGACTGAAGAAAATGTGAATATTTAATAGCTTTTTTTTTTGAGCTCTAGATAGAATTTCTACAGTCATACTGGACCAGCTTAAATAGATAATTTTACCAGTTACCAATGTTTGCAAATATGGGAGGATATACTCATTTTTACTGAATGCTGCTCTGTAACTCAGACAGAAACTTCTTTTAAAGCCTGAAAAGACTTTTAAGTTTATTACTAGATATTTAGGTTTTTAAAAGAATACTTTTTTTCCCCCCAAGGGAGTTGGATATCTGATAACTGCTGAAATGGAAGAAAGAAATTGCAGAGGTGTCTGCTCTTTCTGGAAAGCTTCAAAAGGTAAGTAATTTTCTGTGAACTATAATTTTCATAAGCCTCTAGACAATATTGCTCTGAAGAATGTCACTGTGAAAACTCCTTGTGACGTAAGAACATTTTAATGTGTGCTGTCTGTTTATGAAATGTATTTGAGAGATGCAGTTACTGAAGTAGGGCAATGCAGCTGATGAGAGATACGTGCTGGAAAGCTGTCACATGAAAATTGGGGAAGAGGATGAGGGAAAAGAGCATGCTCTTTAAGGAGTGGTGATCACAATTCATATTTGAATCAAGAAATATCTGACGAAGAGTGAAATTTAAATTCTCATCATCTGGGAAAAAAACTAAGCTGTCTTTGTGAATCTGGTTAAGTTCCAAAGTCCTAATGGTGATAAGAATAATGGTGAGTAGGGGAACAAACTCTGTAAGGTACATGTGTGTCTTCTCACTTTTTATGATCTCCTCATAACCACTGCATTTGAAGATGTTTTGGGAAATAGTCATATTTTTAGAACATGTTCCCCTCTCTGATTTCAGCCTGAGTGTGAACCTGTACATCTCCAGGTTCTAACCCCAACAGAATCTGGGGTCCTTTGCCCACGTAATGAATAAACTGCAGCTGTCCTTTCAAGTCAGTGGAGCTTTCTTCTAAGTCCTGAACTCCACTAGCAAATTCCTTGGCTTCCTCAGTCCTCTCACTTGAGTCGAACTCCTTGGATTGCTTTTTTAACTTCCTATGACCGTGTCTGTTCTCACTTGCTTTCAACTTGTCTCAGCTGCGTTCTACATGGAACTAAAGCCTTTATATCATCCTCAGTAAATTACTTTAAAACACTCAAAGAGGTTTTTCCATGGCTGATTTTCACTGGTTTAGCCATACTGACTTGAATTGTACCGTTAAGACAGACGTGTAAACTTTGTACTGCCTCACACAACTCAGGAATTACAAACAAGAACATGTTTTGTACTCGGCTGGTAAATGTGTTGGCCATACCTTTGGCTGCTCTACAGTTGCTGTTCTAGGGTGAAATTCTCTGCAAATAATTTGAAATTTAGCATCCTTTGCCATGTGACTCTTACCATTAGAGGAAGTTTTGAAGGGTAAGTATGGGGGAAGTAATCATGGTTGAGCAATTCCGTCACAGTATAATAATCAATTTAAAGATTTACTATAGAACTGGTATAGTGCATGACAGCCTGATGGGTAAGCTTTTCAGAAGTTACCGTATATTAATGGAAGGAACAAACCTGCATATTGACTTAAAATGTAATTTCTTTATGATGTGTTCAGTGCTACCCAATGATTTTTTCCACTCCCCCTTAGCACGTTTTGCTAAGCAGTGGAAAACCTGAAAGTTTCTGTTGTTACTGCTTTCTGTCTTAACCAGCTCACAGAACCTGAGTGGAGAGTCCTCAGTTCTCTCAGGTTATCTCTGCTGTTTGGCTAATTTGTCATTGACACTGAATATCTGTCACTCCAGCCCTCTCCTGGGGCTACTTTCTCCCATGGTCTGTTGTGTTCTACACCTACTGTCAATCTTCTCAGCAGACACTTTACTAGTATAATTGGTTTTTACTTCCTTTAGTTTCATAGTTTACATATAGGTAGAAGCACCTTAAATCTTCCTTAAGTGCATCCTTACACACTGGAAAAAGTTACAGTTCTTTAAAATGCTGCATTCTTTGTTGCTAGGGAGACACCAGCACGAAATTGTACTCTTTGTGCTTCCAATTTCTCTGCTAATTATTGTTAAAAGAAGCTGGGAAGATACAAAGCTTTGGGAATTTGCTGCTATTAATTTCATCTTATTTTAATACAGTTTGATCTGTGTTATTTGGTTCAGAATGCATTTATGTCATTAAGTTTCTTAGAGATTCACTGGTTACTGTGGAGCTCTGAGGTTAATTGAGTAATCATTGGTAGCATGTACTGTCTGGTAAAAATGAATTAAAATTGATTTGAATCCAAAAGAAACACACATTCTCTTTTTATCATATGAAAGGGGACAGTGGTTCCTCTAATAAAGGCATCTATCCAGTGACCATCTGCTTAGCCTGTAACATGGAGCATGCAGCAATATTTCTTTTCATTCTGAAAAACAAGCCACATGTTCCAACTAACTAGAATTTATTTGAACCTCTGATTTATGGAGCCAGTTTAGATTTATGTCTGTTTGATGTCCATTTGAAATCAGTTGGTCTTAATTTTCCTGACAGAGTTTTTGTATGTTCTGCGAAGATTTTATAAATCACTAGAAATAATACAGAGTCTTAATCACTCTGGAGCAGGTGGTAACATTTTTGGCTTTTTGTCCAACTTTGTTTGGTAATATAATTTATTTTTTCTTTTATGGCTGTTTTGTGAATGTTAATTGCACTGAAAACCACAGTAAGAAAATGATGAAACTTCATCACAACAAAAAAAATATTTATCATATAGGTGGCTTATGGTATTGATGNAGGATTGTACTTAGCCAGCTTTTGAATTCCTCCACAACCTCCCTATATAGCTGTAGTCCATGAAAATAGAAATACAAGTTGAAAAATTACAGAGGTTATCCCTGCTGGACACAATCAGAAATAATTTTTTAATTAGAATGGGCCAGTCTAGGTTTGAAAGAGAATTAATGAAAGTCAGCCTGGATATTGAATAATATCAGTTCTTAGGGTAGCTTTAAAAAGTGTGAAAGTCCTTGTAAGAGGGACGTGGGAAAGAGGCGGAGTGTGCTGTCTGTCACTCATGACCATGGAATTGGGTGCAGAGAAGTTACTGCCTGGACACAGCTCTGCACAGAAGCCTGTTTGCTCCTTCTGCTCTGTTTTTCCTGCCAGATTTAATAGCTGAAATCTTAAGACAACCGTATTTAATATTCTCAGGGAAACTAATGTGTCCTTTGTAGCAACTAACTAGCCAGCAGCCTTCTAGCCATCATTGTGGCTAGCTAGAGAAAAATTATTTTTAAACTTTGCATGTGGCAAGAATGGAAAGAAACTGCTTTCTTCCACAAAAAGAGAATAAATGAACCAGACAATACAGAAACTAGGAGATACTTTTATCTTCAACCATGCTGTATTTCTTACAATACATATTTTTTATTGTGTCACCATTTTCTGGTCTTTGGTATAAACATACCTAAATAGTATATGTGTCTACACATATATGCAAATATAGTGCAAATATATATTATTCCATATAAAT